>SJYC01017339.1:0-12561 GCA_006408675.1 Madoqua kirkii
CTGACGGGGTGGGGGGGTGGGGAGGAAATCAGCATCCTTTCCATTACGTCACAGCTGACGGTGTGGCTTATCTAAAACAAATCTGATCACGAATTTACAGTTTAAATAAAACCCTCTCACGACTACCTCGAGCTCGCTTCTGGCCTCCACCTAACTCCCTGGCCTTAAAGCCCTGCCAACGGCCCAGCCCCCACCCCAACTCCGACTCCCACCCGCGTACACACACCCGGTTTCTCACTTCCATGCCTTTGTTCATTCTGTCCTCTCTGGAACGTCCTGCACCATATCACCTCGGTAACTTTTCTTCTTTTTTTTAATTAAGATTTCAGCTCAGGCTCTATTCATTAATGAAGCCTCCCTCTTCCCTTCCCAGGCTGAGTTATGGCCACCTCTTTCTGGTTTTGTACAAGGCGTATACCTGTTTTTATCTGTTTAAACAGTTTTATTGAAGTGTAATTCACATACCGTACAATTCACCAATCTAAATTGTGTAACTCAATGGTTTTTAATTTAGAGTTGTGTGACCATCACTACCATGTATCTTTTTCCCACTGTCTGAGCTCTTGTGGCCAGAAATGGTGTCTAACTCATTTTTGTGACCTCAGCACATACTCTCAATAAATATGTGTTGAATAAGTCATTAGACATATGCATGAAGTATTGACTTGCAAACTTGCTTCCATGAAGCTGCCCATAGGACTGGATCAAAGTAAAATTTCACAAATTCTTTATTTCTTATTTGTAAATTGTACTCCTCTACATGAAATATGTTTTCTTTTGATTTCCCTGGCGGCTCAGATGGTAAAGCATCTGTCTACCATGCGGGAGACCCGGGTTCCATCCCTGGGTCGGGAAGATCCCCTGGAGAAGGAAATGGCAATCCACTCCAGTACTACTGCCTGGAAAATCCCATGAACAGAGGAGCCTGCTAGGCTACAGTCCATGGGGTCGCAAAGAGTCAGACACGACTGAGTGACTTCACTTCAGTTCTACTTTCTTGCCTGGCTTGTCAACACCTAAACAATTACTTCAAAGGTTACACACACATTTATGGCTGTTATACAAAAAAATTCAAAGACATTTAATATACCTTTATAACTTTCTTTTCTCTCTGCCTCCTTACCTTCCTTTCCTTTCACAAATACCTGGGTGCCTACCATGTGACAAGCAGGGCCCTTTGACTGTCCGTACATAGGGTGAATAAAAGAGCCATTGCTCTCATAATGCTTAAAAATGAATTTCATATGAGGGTAAATGCCAGAGTTAGAGCAAGTTCACCTAATTTATCTCAGACAAAATGCAAACATCCAAATTAGAGGTGATGGTCCTTTGATTCAACATCCCTTCCTTTTCATAGTTGGAATCAGTTGGCCCCCATGTGTGACTTTTATGTCTTGTATTATAACAAGAGAATTTAAACATCCAATATGTGAATTCAGAGTAGTATGTAATATGCTTGTGGTAGTAGCCTTATTGAAACAATGTCTTGTAGAGGTGTGGCTCACCTGATTGTCAGTCAGAACTTGATAGCATCAGACAGGTAGGGTCCAGAGTCCCTATACAAAAAAATATAAAGAGGTTATTTAGCTTGAGACATAAAAACCACAAAAATGAACCCTCTGAAATGGGAACTCCAAGCCTCTGAATATGTAAGACTTAATGATGTTCTCATTAAAGAGAAACAATAGAGCACCTTTGCTTAAACAGTGGTGCTCTGGAACAAAACTTCTTAGATTTGAATCCCAGTAAAGCATCTGCCTGCAATGCGGGAGACCAGAGTTTGATCCCTGGGTCAGGAAGATCCCCTGGAGAAGGAAATGGTAACCCACTCCAGTATTCTTGCCTGGAGAATCCCATGGGCAGGGGAGCCTGGTGGGCTACAGTTCATGGGGTCGGAAAGAGTTGGACACGACTGAGCGACTTACTTCATCATCACTTTCTAGCTGTGTGATTTGGGGCAAGTTACTATACCTTTCTGGGGCTCAGTTTCCTTACCTGTGATACAGGGCTAATAATGAGATATTTACTGAAGTACTTATCTTTAAATGTTGTCATTATATTAAGGAACCAGTGAGAGCTCTTAAACAGAGAAGCAAAATGAATAAGCTGTTCTAGTAGCCTTTCTTCCAATATCTACATAATTCTTAATTGATACATGTTGTTCTTATTCCTATGTGTGCTAGGATGTCACCTTCTTTAAATGAGAACTTTTATTAGTATTTGCAGAAATACTGCAAGTACTTATGCACTTCCTCAAAGTTCACTTTGAAGCAACTTTTCTCAGTTGATTTCCAGGAAGGTTTTTACTCTCCAGGAGTCTTGGCATCATGCCAGGTGCTTGCCTGCCTGGCTGATTTCCCTGGGAAGAGTTTCTTAATATTTGCCCAACCCTGTAGTTCTCTTAATCTGTGTTCTCTGCCTTCTTCACCTATCTTCCAGTTATGCTGGAAACTCCTTTGCAAGAAGAGTCACTTTGCTTTTGGGGTTCAAGTTGAAAATGGATCCTCTGATTGGACCAAAAAAGAAACTCTACGACATTTCCTGCTTCAGGAGTGTGCAACAGAATCACCTGAAGGCTTGCTAAAACTCAGCTCACTGTTCTCTACTCCCCAGAGTTTCTGATCTGGTAGGTCTAGGGCAAAGCTCATTAATTTGCATTTATAATAGGTTCTTGAGTGATGCTGATACACTAGTCTAGAGATCACACTTGAAAATCCACTCCCTATATTATATCATGAAACATTTACATCCATACCTACCATTAACTTGGGGAGGAGTCATTCTGTTCAACAATTTTATATTCAATGTAATACAAGTAATAAATTTCCCCAAGTGATATGTCTCCAGGACCAGAATCTACTCACCCTTGTCTTCTCCTCTATTTGGAAACTGCTATTCCATGTCTGAGTTTCAGCTCCAAAGCTGTCCAGCTGTCAGCAGGGAGAATCTTCAGTGTCTTCCTGCCTGCCTATCTAGATTTTGAGTATTACCAACTCCTACATTCCCCTCCCTCCTTGTGCTTCACACTTAGATTAAAAAAAAAAAAAAATTATTTCCATGGCTGCACCAGGTCTTAGCTGTAGCACTTAGCTGTGGAATCTGGTTCCCTGACCAGGTATCAAACCTGGGGGCCCTGTGCTGGGAGCATGAAGTCTTAGACACTTGACTACCGGGGAAGTCCCTTAGATTGTCTTTTATAAAGAAACAACTATCTAGAATAATATTGTCATACAAGGTTGAAAGTTTGCTGAGGAATTGGAACTCATTGTCTTGTCCCTTCCATATATGGGAGTTTCTGTGTCCAACAATCCCTAGGAGACTGTTCTAATTCCAGATTGAATTAGATTTAGAACTTTCCAGTGGAATGCTGGTAAATGTTTGACAATAGGCTTTCCAGTACAAAACACACAAATTTATAGTATTTGCCAATTTCCGTGGAATAAACATTCCCAGAATAGCTAATTTCAAGCTACCAAACATAAAATCATGCAACTTACAAAATTCTGACAACTTAACACTGGTTCTCACATGGCTAGAGCACTACTGGGAGTTTCTTTGTAAAAACCTTCTATAACTTTTAGAAGGCCTTTGTTGTTGAGTCGCTAACCTATGCCCAACTCTTTTGGGACCCCATGGACTGTAGCCTACCAGGCTTCTCTGTCCACAGGATTTCCCAGGAAAGATTGCTGGAGTGGGTTACCATTTCCTTCTCCAGGGGATCTTCCTGACCCAGGGATCAAACCCCAATCTCCTGCCTTTGCAGGCAGATTCTTTACCACTGAGCCACCAGGGAAGCCACTTTAGAAGGCCTGCTGCTGCGCTAAGTCACATCAGTTGTGTCCAACTCTGTGCGACCCCATAGACAGCAGCCCACCAGGCTCCCCCGTCCCTGGGATTCTCCAGGCAAGAACACTGGAGTGGGTTGCCATTTCCTTCTCCAGTGCATGAAAGTGAAAAGTGAAAGGGAAGTCGCTCAGTCGTGTCTGACTCTTAGTGACCCCATAGACTACAGCCTACCAGGCTCCTTCATCCATGGGATTTTCCAGGCAAGAGCACTAGAGTGGGGTGCCATTGCCTTCTCCATTAGAAGGCCTGTTCTAAACCAATTCTAGAGCCACACTTCTCAAAATTTAATGTAAATACAAATCATCCAGGAATCGTAATATATATATTGTAATTTAGTAGGCCCAAGGTGGAGCCTAGGATTATGACTTTTTCTTGGAAATCTATTGGCTCCTAAGTGATATTGAGACTGTTGTTCCATGTTGATGTTCAGTCACTCAGTCATGTCAAACTCTCTGCACCCCTGTGGACTGCAACACACCAAGCTTCCCTGTCCTTCACTGTCTCCTAGAGTTTGTTCAGACTTGTGTCCTTTGAATCAGTGTTGCCATTCAGCCGTCTCATCTTCTGTTGCCTCCTTCTCCTGCCCTCAGTCTTTCCCAGCATTAGGATCTTTTCCAATGAGTTGGCTCATTTGCAACAGGTGACCAAAGTATTGGATCTTCAGCTTCAGCATCAGTCCTTCCAGTGAATAGTCAGTGTTGATTTCCTTTAGGATAAACTGGTTTGATTTTGCTGTCCCGGGAACTCTCAAGCATCTTCTCCAGCACCACAATTCAAAAGCATCAATTCCTTAGCACTCTTTTTTATGGTCCAACTCTCACATCTGTACATACCTACTAGAAAAACCATAGCTTTGACTCTACAGACCTTTGTCGGCAAAGTAATTGTCATGGAGAAGGCAATGACACCCCACTCCAGTACTCTTGCCTGGAAAATCCCATGGATGGAAGAGCCTGGTAGGCTGCAGTTCATGGGGTCGCAAAGAGTCAGACATGACTGAGCAACTTCACTTTCACTTTTCACTTTCATGCATTGGAAAAGGAAATGGCAACCCACTCCAATGTTCTTGCCTGGAGAATCCCAGGGACGGGGGAGCCTGTTGGGCTGCCGTCTTTGGGGTTGCACAGTTGGACACGACTGAAGTGACTTAGCAGTAGGTTGGTCATAGCTTTTGTTCCAAGGAGCAAGCATCTTTTAATTTCATGGCTGCAGTCAACATCCACAGTAATTTTGGAGCCCCAGAAAATTAAATCGTTACTGTTTCCATTTTTTCCATTCTATTTGCCATGAAGTAATGTGATAGGGTGCGATAATATTCATTTTTTGAATACTGAGTTTTAAGCCAGCTTTTTCACTCTCCTCTTTCACCTTCATCAAGAGGCTCTTTAGTTCCTTTCACTTTCTCCATTAAGGTGGTGTCATTTTGCATATGTGAGGCTATTGATATTTCTCCCTGCATTTTTTTTTTTTTTTTTTTTCTCCCTGCAATCTTAATTCCAGCTTGAGCTTCATCCAGCCCAGCATTTTATGTGATGTACTCTGCATATAAGCTAAATAATCAGGGTGACAATATACAGCCTTAACATACTCCTTTCCCAATTTTGGGCCAGTTCATTGTTCCATGTCCGGTTCTCACTGTTCCTTCTTGATCTGCATACAGGTTTCTCAGGAGACAGTTAAGTTGGCCTAATATTCCCATCTCTTTAAGAATGTTCCACAATTTGTTGTGATCCACACAGCCAAAGGCTTTGGTGTAGTCAATGAAGCAGAAATAGATTTTTGTGAAATTCTCTTGCTTTTTCTATGATCCAGCAGATATTGGCAATTTGATCTCTGGTTACTCCAACTTTTCTAAATCCAGCTTGTACATCTGGAAGTTCTCGGTTCATGTCCTGTTGAAGCCTAACTTGCAGGATTTTGAGTATTATCTTGTTAGCATGTGCATATTAGTTGTAAAGTCATGTCCGACTGTTTGCAATCCCATGGACTGTAGCCCTCTAGGTTCCTCTGTCCATGGGATTTCCCAGGCAAGAATACTGGAGTGGGTTGCCATTTCCTTCTCCAGGGTATCTTCCCAACCTAGGGATAGAACCGGAGTCTCCTGCATTGCAGGCAAATTCTTTAGCATGTAAATGAGTGCAATTGTGCGATGATTTGAACATTCTTTGACATTGCCCTCCTTTAGGATTGGAATAAAAACTGGCCTTTTCCAGTCCTGTGGCCGCTGCTGACTTTTCCAAATTTGCTGGTAAATTGAGTACAAGACTTTCACAGCATCATCTTTTAGGATTTGAAATAGTTCAGCTGGAATTCTATCACCTCCACTAGCTTTGTTCATAATAGTGTTTCCTTAGGCTAGTCTATGGACCACACTTTGAGTAGAAAGATCCTAAAACAGATCCTGGAGCAAAATTCATGTTTCCATCATTAGTCTCAAGCCAAGACCATTTGAATAAGTTGCTGATGTGAAGAGCTGACTCATTTGAAAAGACCCTGATGTTGGGAAAGCTTGAGAGCAGGAGGAGAAGGGGACGACAGAGGATGAGACTATTGGGTATAAAAACTGGCCTTTTCCAGTCCTGTGGCCGCTGCTGACTTTTCCAAATTTGCTGGTAAATTGAGTACAAGACTTTCACAGCATCATCTTTTAGGATTTGAAATAGTTCAGCTGGAATTCTATCACCTCCACTAGCTTTGTTCATAATAGTGTTTCCTTAGGCTAGTCTATGGACCACACTTTGAGTAGAAAGATCCTAAAACAGATCCTGGAGCAAAATTCATGTTTCCATCATTAGTCTCAAGCCAAGACCATTTGAATAAATTGCTGATGTGAAGAGCTGACTCATTTGAAAAGACCCTGATGTTGGGAAAGCTTGAGAGCAGGAGGAGAAGGGGACGACAGAGAATGAGACTATTGGGTGGCATCACCGACTCAATGGACATGAGTTTGGGTAAACTCCAGGAGTTGGTGATGGACAAGGAGGCCTGGAGTGCTGCGGTTCATGGGGTCACAAGGAGTCAGACACAACTGAATGACTGAACTGAATTGAACTTCCCAATAGAATAAACTTAAGTGGGACTCATTCCAATTCCAAAGAAAAGCAATACAAAGAATGTCCAAACTACCACACAATTGTTCTCATCTCACACTCTAGCAAAGAAATTCTCAAAATTCTCCAAGCTAGGCTTCAACAGTATGTGAACCAAGAACTTCCAGATTTAAGCTGGATTTAGAAAAGGCAGAGGAACCAGAAATCAAATTGCCATTATCTGTTGGATCACAGAAAAAGCAAAAGAATTCCAAAAAACCATCTGCTTTTACTTCATTGACTATGCTAAAGCCTTTGACTTGTGTGGATCACAACAAACTGTGGAAAATTCTTAAAGTGATGGGAATACCAGAACACCTTACCTACCTCCTGAGAAACGTGTATGCAGGTCAAGAAGCAACAGTTAAAACCACACATGGAACAGTGGACTGTTTCCAAACTGGGAAAGGACATCAACATTGTATATTGTCACCCTGATTATTTAACTTCTATGCAGAATACATCATGTGGAATGCTAGGCTGGATGAAGCTCAAGCTGGAATCAAGATTGCCGGGAGAAATATCAATAACTTCAGATATGCAGATGACACAACCTTTATAGCTGAAAGCGAAGAGTAACTAAAGAGCCTCTTGATTAAAGTGAAAGAGGAGAATGAAAAAGCTGGCTTAAAACTCAGCATTTGAAAAACAAAGATCATGGCATCAGGTCCCATCACTTCATGGCAAACAAATGGGGAAACAATGGTAACAGTGACAGACTTTATTTTCTTGGTCTCCAAAATCATTGCAGATGATGACTGCAGCCATGAAATTAAAAGATGCTTGCTCCTTGGAAGAAAAGCTATGACCAACCTAGACAGCATATTAAAAAGCCGAGACATTACTTTGCTGACAAAGGTGTGTAGAGTCAAGGCTATGGTTTTTTCAGTAGTCATGTATGGCTGTGAGAGTTGGACCATAAAGAAAACTGAGCACAGAAGAATTGATGCTTTTGAACCATGGTGTTGGAGATGACTCGAGAGTTCCTTGGACTGCAAGGAATCAAACCAGTCAATCCTAAAGAAAAATCAGTTCTGAATATTCATTGGAAAGACTGATGCTGAAGCTGAAGTTTTAGTACTTTGGCCACCTGATGCAAAGAACTGATTCATTGGAAAAGACCCTGATGCTGGGAAAGATTGAAGGCAGGAGGAGAAGGGGACGACAGAGGATGAGATGGTTGGATGGCATCACTAACTCAATGGACATGAGTTTGAGCAAGGTTTAGGAGTTGACGATGGACAGGGAAGCCTGGTGTGCTGCAGTGCGTGGGATCACAAAGAGTCAGACACAACTGAGCTACTGAACTGAATGAGACTGAACTGAGATTTAAGTGGATTCTGAAATTTCTGAGTATAAACTCCATGGCCTCCATTTTCCAATGGAGATACCAGAAACATCACTAACTTCCTGCCCCACCTACATCTACTGCTCTTGGAAACCTCCCTCTGCCACATAAATAAAATTCCCCAAGCCCCAGCTATTTGGATCAGTGGAGACCATCTGACTCAAGGAAAGTCCATTCATACTGTAGCCAGTGGTCTGGCTTGAAAAGAAAGTCTGGGCCACTCATCCTCACAAAACTGGATTTTGGAAAATGAAAGATTCAAACATTTAGTCAGGAGAACTCAAGCTGTAAGGTCATGGTGCAGATTCAAGGCTAGAGAAGCCTTAAAAGGCAAGGTATGATTATTAGCAAGCAGAAATGATCTTGAATAGAGTCACAAGAAGCCAGTCAGTTTCAAGAACAGAATGGAGTAAGAATGCTGGGGAAAGCTGAAATATCATGAAGAAATCTACTCGCTTCTGAGAGGAAGACAGATGCTGCTTTAGTTCCTGTTTCTGTCAAGCCTGCTGTATCACTGTCCATTTCCCTGTGTTCTGGTGAGATTCTTATCTATCATGTATAGCCCTACAATAAATTCTGTTTCTCACCAGTCAATGTCTTCATTTTCTAAACAAACAAAGACCTAATTAAAATCATGGGTCTCTAGTTATTCTAGTCAAGATACATGAATTGACAGCTGTCTGCCAGAATTAGTAGCAAAGCTTTCATCATGAAATCTCAGTTTGAAAAGGTAGATGTAAGAACCCTCTCTAAAATTCTCTGCTTAAATTTCTGGTTACAGGAAATTCCCTGGTGGTCCAGTGGTTAAGACTCTGTGCTTCCACTGCAGGGGGCACATGTTTGACCTCCGGTCAGGGAACTATTGGTACATATGCCTCACAGACCAAAGGGGGGAAAAAAAATCTGGCTACAAATGAATGAACAGAGACACTGAGAAGTTCAGTAATTAGCACAGTAAGTATGTAGTTGATTTGGGATGTGAACCCAGGATGCCTAACTCCAGAATCTATGTTTGTAACCAACAGTATACATGTATTACACACATAGTTCATGCTGGGCATTTATGCTAAGCACTTTACATTAAGTAGCTTCCTTAATTCCCATTTTACAGATGAAGAAACTGAGACTCAACAAAGTTAGTGAGTCACCCAAGGCCACCCAAGTAGTATTCAAACCTATCATCAAAGTCAGTACATTTGACCATCACACAAAAGCTTCAAGGCCACCCTGAAACTTTGGTGTTTATACACACAAACATCTATGACTCAATATTTTTCATGTCAATGTTCTACATTAGAAAATGGCGAGATAATCAGAGTGTGTGGGAGAAAGTAAATAATGTGTAAGCACATACTATTATTTTTTGATCTTCAAAGCCAAGGGTGGAAATCACAAGCAGCAACAAAACACTAATTAGAATTACTTTTTTTTAAAATCTCTAATGCACTCAGAGGTAAAACATGTTTGAAATATTTATCTAAAACATGGTGATGATTTTTAAAATGTGATAAATCTGAGAAAAGTGACAACAGTAATAAAGTAATGCTCAGGAAGATGTTTTCTTTTTGTAGAACAGTGAGAGGAGGCAGTAAGTATTGAAAGGATGTGACTCTCTTCCTCCCTCTGTGCTGTGTGGCTAGACTGTTTTGTAGACTCAGAGGTGAACTTGACATTTTGCTATGACACTCCTTCAGGGCCTTTTTTAAAATTAGGTCAGACTGAAGATGAACTCTCCGAACTCTGACCTTAGGGTCTAATAAGGGGCTAATAATCATTATTAAGATTAAATAGGTATTTCTTTGTCATTTTTACCTGAAAAATATTAAATATTCCAGTATTTGCCCATGTACAATAGCATCTTATTCTGGTCTAAATTGTTTTATTCTATCTAGCAGCTTTTCTACTGTTGCTACTGTGTGTGTTAGTCACTCAGTCGTGTCTGACTCTTTACGACCCCATGGACTGTAGCCCAACATGCTCCTCTATCCATGGGATTTACCAGACAAGAATACTAGAATGGATTGCCATTTCCTCCTCCAGGGGAATCTTCCTGACCCAGGGATTCAACCTGCATCTCCTGCATTGGCAGGTGGGTTCTTTACCACTGAGACACCAGGGAAGCCCTGGATTAACCTTTTTGTTTTTCTATTATCAAGCAGAAAAAGTAGAATAGTGGTGGTGTTGGAGGGAATGGTAAGGAATGGGATGGGAAGAAAAGAGACTCAGAGTGGAGTGGCCTTTAATAATTAAGAAGTCAGTGATTCAGTTCAGGTTTTTGTGGCATGGCCAACCCCAGCAAGCCATTTCCCTATCCAGTGCCTCCATTTTTCCATCTGAAAATAGGAGCCACAACAATTTTGTGGTGCATGACTCTTCATTGCAGTTCATCAGCTTCAATGACATTTTGTTAATGTATGCTAAACAAATACGGATAATGGTTGAGGGTGAATTTTTAATTCTTTTTGGCCATGCTAGGCTGCATGTAGGATCTTATAGTTACCAACCAGGTATGGGCTTCCCTGGTGGCTCAGATGGTAAAGAATCTGCCTGCAGTGCAGGAGAACCAGATTCAATCCCTGGGTCAGGAAGATCCCCTGGAGAGGGGAATGGCTATCCACTCCAGTATTCTTGCCTGGAGAATCCCATGGACAGAGGAGCCTAAAGGGCTACAGTCCATGGGGTCGCAAAGAGTCAGACACGACTGAGTAACTAACACTTCATCAGGTATGGAATCCATGCCCCCTGCAGTGGAAGCATGGAGTCTTAACCACTAGAGCAGCAAGGAAGTCACACTAAGGGTTAATTTTTAATGGATAAATAACAGATGATTTTCTGGCTCCTCTGGGTCAGATGATGGAGTTCTACCTGAGCAAAAAACGAAAGCAAAAACACAACAGGTTAAAGGGATATGCAGGAACCCAGCGAGGGCGGGGGCAGAAATTAGCATCCTGACCCATCAGGGAAAAAATAGAAAAATAAATAGACTTCTCCAAAAAGCAAAGGAAAAATGATAACAGCTGGGCATAGAGACAAGAATGGAAATATTTTTACTAAATAAAATTTCTTTTCAACTGTAATAATTTAGGTTCTAAAATTTGTACTGGTAATTGCTTCTCTTTCCTTAGTTTGAACCATTTTAACTGGTATAAAACACATGATTCTTCAAGAAAACATAAGAATACATCGCTCTCCAGAACCTCCTTCATTGGGGAGGGCTACAGAATATTAGGGAGAGTAAGACACCCTGATGCTCAAGGATCCACCATAGGAAGAGGCCCAGCCTCTTTTGTGGCCAACGGTGAGGGTGGGGATTTTTGCAAGGTTACCACAACTCACCATGTAGGCAGCACACAGAATGGATTCAGGAAGTAGTGGCTGTATTGTGGGAGAGCTCCACTTAACACAAGTTGTGTGCACCCCAAGATTCAGATACGTGTTGGACAGACAGAGAATCTGCAGTGTGTATATGCTTGGGTCTGGGGAGCCTTTCAAGGACACAGGGACTTGTCAAGGGAAGGCAATTCTGGGTGTGTTCTTCAGGCACCCGCTTCTACCCACTGTCTTCCAAGGGTGAGTGTTAGACTGGGCAGGGAGGCAAAAGAATATAAAAAAGACATTGCACTGAGTCCTCTGGGGGACCTGTGAGCACAGGACTTCTTGTCTATGGGAACCAGGTCACAGTGAAGACATCAGAGAAACCCTCCAAATGCTACATACTGCAGGCTTTGACACACTTGGGACAGGGATGGGTTCAATGATTTTGCCCTCTTTCTTACAGAGAGTAACCAAAAGCAGCAGGAGAGAGAAAGAGGACTGATGCCAGGCAACAGCAAACGTGTTTTGGAACACTCAGTGAGACACTCCCCTTCTACAATCCCTGCATCCACTCAGAGCCTGGGAGAGCTTGGGAGAATTTCAGGGTGAAGTATAGAGCCAATACAACTGGTCATGTCCTAAAGGCAGGAAAAATAGTCACACTCTAGTTCACCCTCAGTCTGGAAAACACTAGCTGCAAAAAATTCCTCTGAGAGTAAGACAAACAAGTATGATGATATTGTTTTACAAAAATCTTGACCAATTATAAAGTTTGCGAGGTCTCATTTAATGTTTAATTTTCCTAAACTTTCTTTGGCCAAAAATTAGTAAAATTTTCCCCCTTGTAAATTTTTATAAAGTATATGAAAGAATTCCAGACTAAACAATAAAATATGACACACTGGGCCCTATATCTTAACTTACTCTTCATTGAATTAATATGAAATCCTGGTGAAGTCTACC
>SJYC01017340.1:0-25143 GCA_006408675.1 Madoqua kirkii
TTAGGACCGTGTGTCTCTCTGCACTCTCTGAACCTTGCAAACACATTTCTAGGTCAGTGCAGTCTTGCCTATGGGAAAGGAGGCTGCAAGAGTGTGTCTGAGAGGGCCAGGTGCCATGCTGGGGTCACCTGGCCAAGGGTACCTGGCAGCTCCCATAGGCCACTGGCGAAGAGTGCTGGCTCCTGGTTTGTGAAATGCCCAATTGGGGAGCAAAGCTAGCTCTATTAGAAGAAAGATAACAGCAACGGGATGCCTTTGCAAGCACTCTCTGGGCTGCCCCGTGTTAGGGCTCCCAGGAGAAACATGTGATTTTGGCACCTAGGCCCGGGACCCAGTTGGGTGCACAGGGTGTTCTCCTCACAGTATCTGAGCATGGTGCAGATAGAACTAGACACATGAGCTCACCTGTAGAGCAACCAAACCAGAACAGCCATGTGGAGATTGCCTTGATGTTCCCTGGGAGGGTGGGAGCCCTCCCTGGGTGCAGGGCCTCAGGGGCCATTGCCATTGAAAAATAGCCTGCAAGACAGTTTTTCCAGCCCTGTGTGACTCTTAACTCGCAGTCGCCTGTGAAAGTGATCCTCCTTGTAAGAAGGAAAGGCAGCCCCAGAGAGTGGGTTTTCTGGCCTCTACCTTGTAGCAAGTGGGTGGCAATTCAAACATCACACCTCGAGATCTGGTCCAAAGGCCTCAATTCCCGAGTCAAGGTCATGTGTCTTCTTGCACTTTCCAAGCCTTGCAAACACTTTCCTAGTCAGCAAGGTCTTGCCCTATGGGAAGGAGGCTGTGGGAGTGTGTTTGAGGGGCCATGTGCCATGCTTATGTCACCAGGTCGAGGCCACATTGCACCTCCAATTGTCCCCAGGTGAGGAGTAGCAAGCCGCCTCCTGGTGTCAGAAATTCCAAATTGGGGAGAAGAGCTAGCTCTGTCAAAAGGAAGAAAACACAAAGGAATGCATTTTCACACTGCTGGTGGGCCACCCCACATTAGGGGCACAGTCACCGTGGTCCTGCCCATGCAGGAGGCTGCAGGAGTGGGTCTGAAGGGACTGGGTTCCATACTTGGGTAACTTGATTGAGGGCACCTTGCACCACCAATGCACCCCAAGTGAGGTGTGGCAGGCTGCCCTCTGGCTTTCGAAATGCTGAAGAGGGGAGCAAAGCGAACTCTGTCAGAAGGAAGAAAACAGCATTGGCATGCATTTTCAAGCAGTTACTGCATGACCCCAAGTTAGATCCCCCTGGAAGAAAAATGCAAATTTTGTCCCCTAGGCTGTTATTCAAGTAGGCACACAGGGTGTTTTCCCCACAGAATTGAGCATGTTGCAGACAGACCTGGGTTCACTAGGACTCTCCTGCAGAGGAAACGTGGTGGAACAGCTGTGTGGAGGTTGCTTTGACATTCCCTGGGAGTATGGGAGCCCTCCCTGGGTGCAGTGTCTCTGGGGTCCTTGCCACTTAAAAATGATTGCAAATCCAGCACTTTACAGCCATTTTTGACTTTCAGCCCACACACAGCTGGGAAAGCTATCTTCCTTGGAGGAAGGATAGGGAGCTCCAGAGAGTGTGTTTTTATTACTCTATCTTGCAGCAATGTTTGGCTTCTCAGACATTAGACCTCCAGCCCTTCACCAAGGGCCTCAATTCCCAAATCAAGGCTGTGTGTCTTCCTATATTTTCCAGCCTTGCAAACACATTCCTAGTTCAGTGAAGTCTTGTCCTTGGGGAAGGAGGCTGCCAGAGTTTATCTGAGGGGGACGAGTGCCATGCTGGGGTCCCCTGGTCGAGGGAACCTTGCACCTCCAATGTGCCCCTGATGAGGAGTGGTGGGTTTCCCCCTGGCTCCAGAAATGCCAAAGAAGGGAGCAAAGCTAGTTCTATCAGAAGGAAGAAAACAGCAAAGGGATGCATTTTCAAGTAAATGCTGGGCCAGCCTGCATCAGGGCTCCCCGGGAGAAAAATTCAAATTTGGGCCCCTGAGCCAGATGTTCAGGTGGTGCACAGGGTGTGGGCCCCTCAGGATCCAAGAACATTGCAGACAGACCTAGGCTTACAGGCTCTCCCTTGCAGAAGATACAGGACAGAAGAACAGTGTTGAGGCTGCCTTACTTCCCCTGCAAGTGTGGGAGTCCTCCCTGGGCTCAGGGCCTCAGGGGCAATTGGCACTAAAAAATTAACCTCCAAGCTAGCACTATCCAGCCCTGTGTGACTCTCAGCCTACATGCAGCTGGGACAGCTATCTTCCTTGGAGGAAGGAAAGCCAGCCCCACATATGTGGTTTTTTTTTTTTAATACTTTATTCTACTTTACAATACTGTATTGGTTTTGCCACACATTGACCTGAGTCAGCCACAGGTGTCCATGATCTCCCAATGCTGAAGCCCCCTCCCACCACCCACCCCAAACCATCTCCCCAGATCATCCCATACACCAGCCCCAAGCATCCTGTATCCTGTATTGAACATAGACTGGTGCTTCATTTCTTATGTGATAGTATACATGTTTCAGTGCGGTTCTAAGGCCTCTATCTTGTAGCAAGTGTTTGGCTTATCAGACATCACACCTCCAGGCCTTCTCAGAGGATTTCAATTCTTGAATCAGGGCCGTGTGTCTCCATGCACTTTCTGAGCCTTGCAAACACATTCCTAGGTCAATGCAGCTCTGCCCACAGGGAAGCAGGCTGCAAGAATGTGTCTGAGGGGGCCAGGTGCCATGCTTGGGTCACCTGGTCAAGGGCACCTTGTACCTCCAATGGGCCCCAGGCAAAGAGTTGTGTTCTGCCCCCTCACTTTAGAAATCCAAAGTGGGGATCAAAGCTAGCTCTGGCAGAACGAAGAAAACAGCAACTGTATGCATTTTCAAGAGGTACGGGGCCGCCTTGTGTTAGGGCTCCCTGGGAGAAAAATGCTAATTTTGACCCCTAGCCCCATTATCCAGGTGGTCACACAGAGTGTTCACCCTGCAGGATCCAAGAGCATTCCAGGCAGACCTACAATCACTAGCTCTCTCCTGCAGAGGAAACATGATGCAACAGCCATTAGGAAACTGCTTTGACTTTCCCTGGGAATGTGGGAGCCCTCCCTGGGTGCAGGTCCTCAGGGACCATTGTCACTGACAAATGACCTCCAAGCCAGCACTCTCCAGCCGTGTGTGACTCTCAGCACACAGAAGGCTGGGAAAGCTATCTTCCTTGGAGGAAGGAAAGACATCCCCAGAGAGCGTGTTTTTAGGCCTCAATCTTGCATTGAGTATTTGGCTTCTCTGACGTCAGACTTCCAGGTCTGCTCCAAGGGCCTCAATTCTCAAGTCAGGGCCATGTGTCTCCCTCCACTCTCTGAGCCTTGCAGAAACATTTCTATGACATAGACTTATTGCCCATAAAGAAGCAGGCTTCAGGAGTTTTTCTGAGGGGTCTGGGTGCCATACTGTGGTCTCCTGGTCAAAGTCATCTTGCACCTCAAGTGTGCCCCAGGCAAGGAATTGTGGGCTGCCTCCTTGCTCCTGAATTCCCAAAAAGGGGAGTTAAGCTAGCTCTGTCAGAAGGAGGAAAATAATCTTCAAATGGATTTTCAAGCAGTTTCTAGGCCACTCTTTGGTAGGTCTCCCTGAGAGAAAAATGTGAATTTTGCCCCTGAAGCTCTTATCCAGGTTTACACACAGTGTGTGTACCCACAGGATCCAAGAATTTTCTGAACAGACCTAGGCTCACTACATCTCTTCCGCAGAGGAACCATGGTGCAGCAAACGTTTCTATGTTACTTAGACTTTCCCTGTGAGTGTGTGATCCTTCCTAGGTGCAGGGCCTCAGAGGCCACCCAAAAATGTCCTTGAAGAAGTTTTGAATCTCAGCACTGAAGAATCTGAGAAAGCGAGCTTACTTTGAAGAATGAAAGGCATCCACAGAGAGTGTATTTTTAAGCAACTGTTTGGCTTCTCAGACGTCAAACCTCCAGGCCTGCTCTGAGAGCCTAAATCCTAGAGTCAGGCCTGTGTGTCTCCCTATCTTTTCTGAGACTTGCAAACACATTCATAGATCATTGCACTACTGAAAATTTGTTGCTGAACCGTGGAAAGTTGCCAGAGTCCAGCTCCAGCAGCCAGGGATCCAACCTGAAGGAGTGAGCAGAGTCGGCAAGAAAAGAGGCAGCCTCTTAGTTTTCTTGGACTGCCGATTTATTTCAAGTTTAAGGTTTTCTTTTATACTTTTACAAAAGAATTAGGTCAGAGGTTTGACATTTTCAGTTCCCTCTCACTCAGATTTATTATCTCCATAAATCATTGTTGCTCTTCAAACAGAGTTCCTGCTTAGCAATTCTCTCAGAATCAGTTTTACCATCTATTATCTACTTCCTCTTATGTGTCCTATAGTTAACTTGTGATTACATTTTAACTCATGTTACATTCCTGCTTATTTCTTGTCTTTCTAAATCCTCTTTGCCCCTAACATCCTGAGCTCACTGTCTCTTAAAAAGGCTTCTAGCTATAGTATCTCTAAAATGCCTAACCTCTATAAGCTATAGTAAAAAATGCTACCATTATAACATTCCTTAAATCTTCAACTTCTAACTATTTCAAAGCTATGGTTTTTCCAGTAGTCTTGTATGGATATGAGAATTGGACTGAAGAAGGCTGAGCACTGAAGAATTGATGCTTTTGAACTGTGGTGTTGGAGAAGACTCTTGAGAGTTCCTTGGACTGCAAGGAGATCCAACTAGTCCATTCTAAAGGAGATCAGCCCTGGGATTTCTTTGGAAAAAATGATGCTAAAGCTGAAACTTTCCAGTACTTTGGCCACCTCATGCAAAGAGTTGACACATTGGAAAAGACTGATGCTGGTAAGGATTGAGGGCAGGAGGAGAAGGAGATGACAGAGGATGAGATGGCTGGATGGTATCACTGACTAGATGGACATGAATCTGAGTGAACTCTGGGAGTTAGTGATGAACAGGGAGGCCTGGCATGCTGCAATTCATGGGGTCACAAAGAGTCGGACACGACTGAGCAACTGAACTGAACTGAACTGAACTGAAGCCCTAAATTCAGTAAACTCCTTTGCCCTAAACATTTTCCTCACAAATAGGCTTCAGATAGAAATCTTTCCCATGGTCTCAAGCTGTGACCTATGTGCTCACCTTGGAACACTCTTTTGTAAAAGTCCTTGAGCAGCTGCCAATGACTAACTTTATGAATTATTTTCTGAGCACAGCTGAAAAAGTCTTTGTGCTTTCTCATGCTCCTCTCAAGAACAATAAGCACCTTAGCATTCCTTTTCAGTCAACTCAGCCAAGGAAAGGAAAAAACAAGTCAGAATCACAAAGCCTAACTCCTTCATCCTGGGTCCATGCCTGTGGGACAAAGAGAGGGAGTTGGAGAGGTGCCATCCATTTTGTTAGTAATGCCTAATGCAGCTCCCGACAGAAAGTGAGAGGATTCTTGGCCTCTAGAGAGGAATTCAATCCAGGGCCAGAGTCGAGGATTGATCACTCTTAGCTTTTGTGTAATAGAGTTTTATTAAAGTATAAAAGAGACAGAAAAAGCTTCTGACATAGACATCATAAGGGGGGAAGAAATAGTACCCCCTTGCTAGTGTTAGCAAGGGAGTTATACACCTTTTAATTAGTTATTACAATGAATCAAAAGAATGCCTCAAGTGTGTGAAATTTCTACCAGGCCCACTCCCACAATTTACCTTTTAATATAACAAAATTAAAATTTAACAAAAGAAAGATCCTACTAGACCCACTCCCATAATATACATTCTAAGATATTAGGATTCAGTTCAGTTCAGTTCAGTTCAGTCACTCAGTCATGTTGGTCTCTATGTGACCCCATGAACTGCAGCATGCCAGGCCTCCCTGTCCATCACCAATTTCCGGAGTTTACCCAAACTCATGTCCATTGAGTCGATTATGCCATCTAACCATCTCATCCTCTGTCATCCTCTTCTCCTCCTGCCCTCAATCTTTCCCAGCATCAGGGTCTTTTCAAATGAGTCAGCTCTTCTTATCAGGTGGATTAGTCAGAAGGTTTTCAGGAAAGAGAAACTGCAGGATACATTGTTTTATATAATCCCTAGTACAGAGTTTAAACTGAGTTGTGTAATTGACTAAGATTAAGGAATGTAGACAAATAAAGTTTGTCCTTTATTTACATTTACAGATGCAAGGAGCAAAGAACAAAAACAGAACAATCAGAATTATTGTAATTAAGATAGATTTTCACCACAGGGAACTAGTTAACAAATCCCAAAGTGAGGTAACTGAGGCTTCAGGAGTATCCATAGCCTCAATCATCTTGTTTATACATTTAGTAAAATGAGTAAAATTAGTGTTCATATTGGGTATCTATGTATAGCACTGGGTATGAATAATGGCACAAGTTCCTCCTTGTGCAGCTGGCAGAATATCTAAGGCCAATCTGTTTTGTAAGACCACCTTTCTAAGTTGTGCTTGTTTAGCATTAAGAGCTGAAATAGCTTTTGGAGAATCTTGTAATGCCTGTTGAGTAAAATTAGTCAAAGCATTCACTGACAGCATAACATCTGGAGTTCCCAGAGAGAAAACAAAGACTGCAGCCAAATAATCATACCAGTGAAATATAGACATTGCCCCTCGAGTTTTAAAGTGTGGTAAATTAGCAGGATTTTGAGGAAGCTCTGAAAATATAAAGCCATGAGTAAAACTAGACCTAGGGTTCATCTCCCTATCCAATCAGGGAGAAGCCATGCCCATAGGTAAGAACCACATATCCAATAGGTCCCTTTTGGAGCAAGCCAACTGACTGAGATATCCAGTCCCAATCTAGTGTCTGGCCTGGCAAAAGGAGGACTAGAACTGGGGTTGGAAAACATGGGAATGGCTGATTACATTGCATATTTCCTGAGGCAGAAATTCCAATTGTTTCCAATTATTATAATTAAGTTGTTGGCTAACTTCTGGGGATGGCGCTATTTGTTCCTAGCATATAGGGACAGTAGATATTGAACGTCCTTTTTCAGGAGTTAGCCATATAATCTCATCCCATATTTGATAAACATCAGGTAAAAAACCATTAGATCTAGATCCATATGCTTTATGTGTAGCGAAATAGTCATTAAACTGAGACAGTGTATAATCAAAATTAAAAAGCACATTATGTCCATAGTTAAATTACAAAGTATTGCACCAGTACATGTTAGAGTTGTTAGATGTCATCAGTTTAAGAAAAGGCATCACATATGATTGTTGTTGAAGGTATTTGCAGACTTGCAGAAAGTCTTTTCCTTGAAGTGGAGATGTCTACCACAGGAAGCCTTCCACTGATAAAGGGGGCACTCCACAGACCCAGCAGTTAGACTGATTGTGGAGTGCAACATAGGAGTGAGCCCAGGACAGGGAGGCATTGTCTTGAGGATCAAAAGGCAGGCTTAGGATTTTTGGAATAGTACAGAGTTTAAACTGAGTTGTGTAATTGACTAAGATTAAGGAATGTAGACAAATAAAGTTTGTCCTTTATTTACATTTACAGATGCAAGGAGCAAAGAACAAAAACAGAACAATCAGAATTATTGTAATTAAGATAGATTTTCACCACAGGGAACTAGTTAACAAATCCCAAAGTGAGGTAACTGAGGCTTCAGGAGTATCCATAGCCTCAATCATCTTGTTTATACATTTAGTAAAATGAGTAAAATTAGTGTTCATATTGGGTATCTATGTATAGCACTGGGTATGAATAATGGCACAAGTTCCTCCTTGTGCAGCTGGCAGAATATCTAAGGCCAATCTGTTTTGTAAGACCACCTTTCTAAGTTGTGCTTGTTTAGCATTAAGAGCTGAAATAGCTTTTGGAGAATCTTGTAATGCCTGTTGAGTAAAATTAGTCAAAGCATTCACTGACAGCATAACATCTGGAGTTCCCAGAGAGAAAACAAAGACTGCAGCCAAATAATCATACCAGTGAAATATAGACATTGCCCCTCGAGTTTTAAAGTGTGGTAAATTAGCAGGATTTTGAGGAAGCTCTGAAAATATAAAGCCATGAGTAAAACTAGACCTAGGGTTCATCTCCCTATCCAATCAGGGAGAAGCCATGCCCATAGGTAAGAACCACATATCCAATAGGTCCCTTTTGGAGCAAGCCAACTGACTGAGATATCCAGTCCCAATCTAGTGTCTGGCCTGGCAAAAGGAGGACTAGAACTGGGGTTGAAAACATGGGAATGGCTGATTACATTGCATATTTCCTGAGGCAGAAATTCCAATTGTTTCCAATTATTATAATTAAGTTGTTGGCTAACTTCTGGGGATGGCGCTATTTGTTCCTAGCATATAGGGACAGTAGATATTGAACGTCCTTTTTCAGGAGTTAGCCATATAATCTCATCCCATATTTGATAAACATCAGGTAAAAAACCATTAGATCTAGATCCATATGCTTTATGTGTAGCGAAATAGTCATTAAACTGAGACAGTGTATAATCAAAATTAAAAAGCACATTATGTCCATAGTTAAATTACAAAGTATTGCACCAGTACATGTTAGAGTTGTTAGATGTCATCAGTTTAAGAAAAGGCATCACATATGATTGTTGTTGAAGGTATTTGCAGACTTGCAGAAAGTCTTTTCCTTGAAGTGGAGATGTCTACCACAGGAAGCCTTCCACTGATAAAGGGGGCACTCCACAGACCCAGCAGTTAGACTGATTGTGGAGTGCAACATAGGAGTGAGCCCAGGACAGGGAGGCATTGTCTTGAGGATCAAAAGGCAGGCTTAGGATTTTTGGAGTCAGCAGAAGTAGGCTCATATAGATTATCATGCCCATATGAAAAGTACAAAGTCAGAGCATAGAAAGTAAAGATATAAAATGATGTCACTTAGTTCTGGTCAGGGTGCCACCTCTTAACTAGAGTATGATGTATGCAGGAATCAATTCCTGGCACTCTGACAGCTATGGGAGAAGAAAGAATAACCTGGTAAGGGCGTTCCCAGAGGGTCTCGAGGGACTTCCCCCCAGACCTCAATGTTTTTATTAGAACCTCGCTTCCTGGCTCAAATAGAGGCTTGTTTGACTCAGAGGCTGGGTCAGGAGCCACCTGCTGGAGTTCTGTTAATGTCTGTTGAAAAGCTGAGAGCTGAGTTACATAATTAGTTAACTCTAAGGCTTCAGTGTATATAACAATGTCTGTGCATAAGAAAGGCCTTCCATAAATACATTCAAAGGGGGACAGTCCCTCATTAAGGCTATGGGTAGAACTTTAATCCAATTATCCCGTGTCTCTTGAGTTAATTTGTGCAGATGTCTTTTGATAATGTCATAAACTTTTTCAGCCTTTCCTGAGGATTGGGGTCTCTAGGAACAGTGTAAGTGATATTCTATTCCTAGAGCTTTAGACACCTCCTGAGTTATGCCAGCTTTAAAGGCGGAGTCATTGTCACTCTGAAGGCTCTGACAGCCCAAACCTGGGGATAATTTTATGGATTAAAATCCTTATCTTTGATCTTGACAACTACAGTAATAGCATTTTGTGCTTGACCCACAGATTTTCCATCATCCCACACTCTAGGATTTACATTTTGTTCAATTAAAGGGAGAAAAAGGGAGGGCTTCATATTCCTAAAAACAGAAGCATGAACCTTGCTCAGCATATCCCTCTCCAAAAGGGGTGAACGATCGTGCCATATCCCTGGCACAATCAGAAACTTGTGTGAAAATAGCACAGAGCTCCAGTCACAGCTTAAAGAACAACTAAAGTAACACCTTTTGTCTCATCCAGATAGTCCTACTATGGAAGCAGATCAGGAAGAAAGTGAGCAAGGGGCTTCAGTCAGCACAGAGAAAGTTGCCCCAGTATCTAAAAGGATATCAATAGATCCTCTCCATCCCCAGTTATTAATATCCAGGGTTCCTCAGGAGCAATTAGGACAGGAGTTTGTGTGCCCCCCACCCCCAGGTACCTTCAGTCCTGATTGTTTTGAAAGTCCAACTCCTGAAACTTACACCTCTAGGGGCAGTCTCTCTTCTATTATGGTCCCTTGCAGACCAGACATGGAGCTGGGGGAGGCCTAGATGCTTGAGGGCAATCTCACTTGAAGTGCCCCCTCCTTTCCACAGTATTAGCAAGCCCATCCCTTTTCACTTGGGTCCCTCTGAGCATTTTTCTCAGGCTGTTTAATAACGGTTCTTACAGCCATTACAAGCGCTTCCTCCTGTGCCTTTGTCTTTTTCTGCATTTCTTTCTTTTCCTCATGTTCCCTACCATAATAGACTGTTTGTGTAAGTTGCAACAGATTATCTAAACACTGAATTATTCCATATGCCTGTTTTAATAGCTTATGGTGGATATCTGGAGCCAATTGAATCTATCTTTTAAGATAGATCTTAAAATCTATCTTTTAAGATCACTCTCCTCTCTTCACTTTTGAAATCAGTCTTGGTGAATCTGCAAAGGGCTTCTGTCAGTCTATCTAGGAATTTACCAGGAGCTTCCTTCTCCTCCTGTTGCCAATTTAGCATAGTTTAAAGTTTTAGTATTCACTTGCCTGAGTCCTTCAAGAATATATCTGAAAAAACAAAATGACTTTGATCCCATCTTCCTTTAGCCATTTTATAGTCTTAGCCTGGTCCTATATTTGGGACCACCTGATTCCCAGTGGGGAGGGTGACTATCTCATTCTCCTTCTTCCCTACTGGCTCATTACCAAGGCATTCATTGCCATAAGCAACTGCTTCCCCAAAAACTTGAGTTTTTGAGTTGGAAATCAGCGTCTGTCCAAAGATATACATAACATTCTTCCAGTAAGGTCATAAAGTGGAGAAGAAAATGGCAACTCACTCCAGTATTCTTGCCTGGAGAATCTCAGGGATGGCAGAGCCTAGTGGGCTGCCGTCTATGGGGTTGCACAGAGTCGGACACGACTGAAGCAACTTAGGAGCAGCAAGGTCATAAAGTAGAGTGAAACCTTTATGCTTGTGGAAAGCTCTAATACACTTTTCTGGGTCCTCTAAATAGTCTCAACCACAGCTGAGACTTTGAATTTCTACTGAGACTGAGGCAACTCCTACTGGAAGCGTGCACTGATTCTCAGCCTGTTCAGTTGGGGACCTCTGATACAGGGGCAAAGTAGGAGGACAGGAGGGTGTCTGGGGCCAGTGTGAGGAATCCTGCCCGTGACAAGGTCATGCAGAAGGAAGCCTGACAAACTGCAAGGACATGATCAGGTTTCAGGGGTTTCCCCTGGAATTTCCTGAGCATCCACCCCCCTAAAAAATAAGAATCTGCCGGCCTCTGTACTCTACTTTTCCACTCTTCTGATATTCTCTGGAAAAAGGTCAAATCAGGGCTTTAGTCTTATGAATTTGATAGAGATGTTTCAGTTAAACCCCTCTGATAGCTCTCTAGCTTGCCTAACAGGTTCCCCAGACTTCTTACAGCTTGTCAAATGCTTACAGCCCTCCAACTGCGAGAGGCACAAAGCTTAAAAGCATCTTAAAGATACAGATCCTTTTCTAAAGAGTTAAAAATGTTTCGGTGATGGGTTTTCGTTGTTGACTCAAGGATTGCTGCCAGACCTCCATATTCTTTATCTTTTAGGCACATAGGAGGATGTTACTCAATGTAATCAGGATGTAGAAAAAGATGTAGAAAAAGTAGTTTTGATGTTAGCAACACTAGACTTGAGTTAATTGCTTCTCTTTTGTTGTAAATCAATGCACTCCCTTTACTTGTTATAAGTTGCTGTATCTTTGCTATGTAAGAATGTAATTTTACTTAGTGCTTTCCTGAGAGTGACACCAAACTTTGGAAAGATCAACACAAATAAGTCTCCTGGTTGACAAACCCTTATTGAAAAAAGGTTGTAAATTGTTAATTGCCCCTTTTTGGCCGGAAGATGATGTAAATTACCTAAGAATTGTGTATACAATTAGATATGCAGAGAAAAAAGTCTGTTTTTGATGAGTCTGGACTGCTAATGCTGCATAACTTTGTGTGACCCATTCATCTCCATGTTTTATCAGAAATATGAAAGGCCTTCTGAACAATAAAGGATGGGCCAGTTTCTCGGACTAGTCTCTCGGCCTAGTTTCTTGGGTAGCTGGCTCCCCCTGTGTCTCTCTCTCTCTCTGTTTTTCTCCCTCCCTCTCCCTCTCCTCTTTACTCTAATTTCATGCTGAATTCCCATCTGGAGCGGGCAGCTCACCAAGTCTACTTACTTGTCCTGGCTTCTAAGCCCCGTGCGAAAGGGAGCCTAAGGCAGGGCACCCTTAGATATTCAAGCGGGCGCCAGTGGCCCCACATAGATGGTGCAAGCTCCTTGTCTGGAACTTTATTGGCCTCCTCCATAAGCCGTTATTTAGCATTCTTTCTCCACTTAATTTTCCTACTACACTATCTCTTTCCAATCTAATCTTATATTTCTATATTAATAAATAAATAAGTCTTTTCTCACCAATGCTGTCCACGCTTTGAATTCCCTGGACCCACCGGGGCTGAACCCTGGCAGGAGGGAGCTGAAGTTTTCACACCCAAATCTATATCCTTAGGACATAAGTCTGACATATCTGAAAGAGGGAAAAAGGGCAACATGTACGCTACTTCTACCCATTTCCCTTGTTTTCTACAGAACCAGTCTAATTGTAAAACAGTATTATAATTAAGAGACCTTCCAACTGGCCACCATTCTCCATCCTCCCATGGACATTGCGGCCATGCAGTATCACATAGGAAGACCAGGTGTGTCTTCTTTAAGCTCTAGGAATCAAATCTATACCAGTATTTTTTTCTGGATACAGTTCAAAGGAGTGAGCCTGGAATTGTTAGCTCCCATCTGTAAGAAAGAAGCAACCAGTGTCATCTTTCTACTGGAGGCATTGTTCTCTGCTCTAGATGGGGGTGTAGATAGATTTTACACCAAAGCTTTTTTCCCTGGTTGGAAAAAAGATTAGTTTGTCCTGGTTAGTTTGTCCCTTACTAATGCAGGTGCCATACTCAGCCCTCCCAGTTCTACCATGGAGACAAGATGGAGGTGTGCCAGATGGAAGCTAGATGTCCAGTTCCTCACCATTAAAACCTTGCTTGCCTCTGATGCCACCCAGAGTGCAATCAGAGTAACCTTCTGGAATGCCTCGCAAGCTAAGACTGCTGGGGGAAACATTTGTCACCTGAGTGTCTGTGCATGACCCTGAGTATAATCCTGACCAGAATAAGACTGGTACAAACACAAAACTGAAATGTTCCTTCCAAGCATTGCCACACCAGTATAAGCAAAAGAAAAAGAGATGGTGAAGGGCTGGCCAGTGAGGAAAAATTGATACAGCCAGTCCTTCCTGTTCATTCTGACAGATTCGACAGAAAGAGTATCTAAGGAGTTGTGACAAAAGCCACTGGAAAGCCTCCTCTGGTCCACTAAGAACTAGCATTACCAAAGGAAGAAATTCATTGTAATTCCAACCCGAGTAACCTTTAACTTCAGAGATGCCCTTGGAGCTAGAGCTCCATCTAGCTTCCGAATTTTTGATTCCTAGAGAGGCTAGGTGTTTCCTGACTACCAATCCAAGTTTGAACCTAAGTAACAGTACACAGTAACAGCATAGATAACAAGTTCCTTGAAAGTCTATGATACAATAGATTAGGTTAATACTTCTAATTTCCAAGAAGTTATGAAATGGTCAAAGAGACCAGAAAGTTTGTCTGAGAAAGGAGTTTGGTCTACACATTTTGCCCATTTCTGGTCAGTCCCCAAAGGAGATGTTGGGTGCCTCTTGGCATTGGAAGGTCAGTATAAATCCCCGACACGTTCCTGCCATAAGCCATATGAGATCACTGGGAAACTGCAGAGCAGGGCTCCACACTTGCTTTGCACAGGGTGTGTGTCATTCATTCACTCAAGCACACCATAGAGTAAGTAAAGTACAGCAGAAAACGTGTTTACTAGAAGACCAAAGAACTAGAGCTCCGAGCATTCTTATCTTCTCCTGAAGAATCCCAGACAAGTGCCTGAGATGAAAGGTTGTTGCTGAACCATGAAAGATGTTAGGATTCCTGGCTTCTGGAGGAGAATTCAATCCAGAACCAAAGATGAAGATTGATCGCTCAGAGCTTTTGTGTAATACAGTTTTATTAAAGTATAAAAGGGACAGAGAAAGCTTCTGCGTAGACATCAGAAGAGGGCAGAAAGAGTACTCCCTTGCTAGTGTTAGCAATGGAGTTATATACCCCTTAATTCGTTTTTACAATGAATCGAAAGAATGTCTCAAGTTTGTGAAAATTCTACCAGACCCACTCCCACAATTTACCTTTTAGGATAACAAATTTAGAGTTTAACAAAAGAAAAATCCTACAAGACACACTCCAATAAAATACATTCTCCAATATCAGGATTAGTCAGAAGGTTTTCAGTAAGGAGAAACTGTCGTCAACAAGATACATTGTTCTTGTATAACCCCTAGTACAGAGTTTAAACTGAGTTGTGTAATTGACAAAGACTAGGGAAAATCCCATGGATGGAGGAACCTGGTGGGCTGTAGTTCATGGGGTCGCTAAGAGTCAGACACAACTGAGTGACTTCACTTTCACTTTTCACTTTTATGCATTGAAGAAAGAAATGGCAACCCACTCCAGCATTCTTTTCTGGAGAATCTCAGGAACAGGGGAGCCTAGCGGGCTGCCGTCTATGGGGTCGCACAGAGTTGGACACGACTGAAGTGACTTAGCAGCAGCAGTAGCAGGGAATGTAGACCAAAAAATTTGTCTTTTCTTCCTCCTTGAGAATTCCAGGCCCCTATCTGCACTTCGAGAGCCCCAGACCCCTTTCTTCTGCTTAAGGACCCTGGACTTCCTATCAATCTGCCTAGGAATTGACAGTCTCAGTAGTGCCCATGAAGAAGGAGGCTGCCAGAGTGTGTCTAAGAGGGCCAGGTGCCATACTGTGGTCACCTCATCAAGGTGATGTTGCATCTCAAATGGGTCTCGAGAGAGAAGTTGTGGGTCGCCCCCTTGCTTCAGATATCCCAAAGTGAGGAACAAAGCTAGCTCTGTCAGAGGAAGAAAAGCACAATTTGATGGATGATCAAGCAGTTGCTAGGCTGCACCACGTTAGGAAAATGTGAATTTTGCCACCTAAGCCCGCTATCCAGGTTGAAACACAGGGTGTGTCACCGCAACATCTAAGAATGGTCCACACAGGCCTACACTCACTAGCTCTCTCCTGCAGAGGAAACGTGACAGAACAGCCATGTGGAGTTTGCCTTGACATTCCCTTAGAGTGTGGGATCCTTCTCTGGGTGCAGGGCCTCAGAGGCCATTGCCACTGAAAAATGACCTCCAAGCAAGCACTTTCAAGCAGTGTGTGACTCTGCATGCAAGAGGCTGGGAAAGCTATCTTTCTTTGGGGAAGGAAAGGCATCCAGAGAGTGTTTTTCAGGCCTCTATCGTACAGTAATTCTTTCACTTCTCAGAAGTCAGATATCCAGGCCTGCCCTGAGAGCCTAAATTCTAAGTCAGGGCCATGTGTCTTCGTTCCCTTTCCGAGCTGTCAAATACATTTCTAGGTCATAGCAGTACTGCCCATGAGAAAGCAGGTTACTGGAGTGTGTCTGAGAGGTCTGGGTGCCATACTGATGTCACATCTTCGAGGTCATCAAGAATAGTGAGAAGAACTACGAGTTCCCCACCAAGACTTCACTGGAATCCTGCATCCCCTGCTGCAAATCTAGAGGAACATTGATTTCCCTCTACACTTCAAAAGGTTCCTGGAGTCCCTTGTGGCAACACTCGAGGAAACCCCGAGTTTCCAGCAACAACTATAGAGAAACCCTGAGTTTCCACTGCAATTCAAGAGTGAGGCCCGATTCCCCTCAGCGACTTGAGAGCAATCCATAGTTCTCCCAGGAAACTGGAAAGGAGGCTTAACTCCCTTTTTGCAACTTGAGGATGCCCTTTGCAACTTGAGAGGAACCACAAGCTCCCTGCTACAACTCAAGATGAGGCCCGAATTCTCTGCAGAACCTTGAGAAGAATCCCAAGTTCCCCCTCACAATAGGAAAGGAGGCCTGACCCCCCCCAATGCAACTTGAGTGGTTCCCCGAGATCCCTGTCACAACTCTAGAGGAACCCTGAAATTCCAGTGGCAAGTTGACAGGGAATTCAAGCTTCCCGCCACAACTCAAGAAAAACCATAAGATCCACCCTCAACCCAAAATAAGGTGGGATTTCACTGCAGTGACACAACAGCAATCTCGAGTTCCCCTTCACAACTTGGAAGGAGACTTGACTCACTTTTGGCAGAACAGAGGTTCCCCAGATTCCTTTTGCAACTAGAGAGGATCCCAAAGATTCCTGCTGCAACAGGAAAAATACCACAAGGTCCCCCCTGAACCAGAGATGAGGCCCGATTCCCCTGTAGCAACTCGAGAGCAATCCCAAGTTCCCCCAGGCAACTGGAAAGGAGGCTTGACTCCATTTTTGCAACTTGAGAAGTTCCTCATGATCCCCATCACAACTCATGAGGAAGCCTGATCTTCCCACCAGAACTCGAGAAAAATGACAAGATCGCCCCTCAACCCAAAATTGGCCAGGATTTCACTGCAAGGACTCCAGAGCAATCCCAAGTTCCCCTTTGCAACATGAAAGGAGGCTTGACTCCCATTTTGCAACTTGACAGGTTCTCCATATCCCCGTTGCAATTCGAGAGGAACCTTGAGTTTCCCTATGCAAAATGAGATAAGCCACGAGATACCACCTCAACCCCAAATGAGGCCTGATTTCCATTCAGTGACTCAAGAGATACCCCGAGCTCCCCCATCACAACTCGAGAGGCTTGACTCCCTTTTTGCAACTCAAGAGGTTCCCCCAGGTCCCAATCTCACCTTCAAAGGAACCCCAAGTTTTCCATAGAAACTAGAGAAGAACACCGGGTTCCCAACCACATCTCAAAATGAGCCACGATTTCCCTGCTTCTACTCAAGAGTAATCTTGAGTTACCCTTCAGAACTTGAAAGAAGGTCTGACCCCTTATAGAAACTCAGGATGTTCACTGAGATCCCCATCGCAACTCGAGAGGAACCCCAAGTTTCCTGCCTCACCTCGAGACAAGGCTGATTTCACTGGATCACCTAGAGAGGAATCCCGAGTTCCCCCTAACAACTAGAAAGGAGGCCTGACTCCCCTGAGGCAAATAAAGAAGTCCCTTGTGATCCCTGTTGCAACTTGAGAGGATCCCCAAGATCCCTGTCAAACTTGAGGTGAATCCCGAGTTTTCTGCCTCAACAGGACATGAGACTTGATTCCTCTGCATCACCTCAAGAGGAATCCTGAGTTTCCTCTCACAACTGGAAAGTAGGCCCAACTCCTCTGAGGCAACTCGAGAGGATCACTGAGATCCCCTCCACAATTTGACAGGACCCCCGAATCTTGAAATGCACCTTGAGAAAAACCACGAGATTCCCCCTTCAACCTGAGATGAGGCACAATTCCTTTCAGAGACTTGAGAGCAATCCCTAGTTGCCCCTCACAACTTTAAAGGAAACTTCACTTCCTTTTAGTAACAAGAGAGGGTATCCCAGATTCCCATTACAACTCGAGAGGAACCCAAAGCTTCCAGTTACAATTCAAGAAAAAACACAAGAACTCCCTCAACCCGAGATGAGGCCAATACCACTGCACTGACTTGAGAGCAATTCTGAGTTTCCCCTTATAACTCAATAGAAGAGTTCACTCCCTTTTTATAACTCTAGAGGTTCCCCCAGCTCACTCTCACAACTCAAGAGGAACCCCAAGCTTCCCATCACAACTCGAGAAAAACCACGAGATCCCTGCTCAACCTGATATGATGCTCGATTCCCCTGTAGCCACTCAAGAGCAAGCCTGAGTTCCCTCAGGAAATTGGAAAGTTTTTGACTCCCTTTTTGCAACCCAAGAGGTTCCCCCAGATCCCCACTGCAACTTGAGAAAAACCATAAGACACCTTCAACCCAAGATTAGGCTCGATTCCACTGCAGCAATTTGAGACCAATCCCAAGTTCCCCCTCACAACTCAAAAGGATGCTTGTCACCTTTTTTGCAACTCAAGAGGTTCCCCTGGTTCCCAGTCACAACTCGAAAAGAACACCATGTTCCAAACCACATCTCGAAATGATGTCTGAAACCCCTGCTTTGACTCAAGAGGAATTCAAAGTTTCTGCACAGAACAAAAACGTTGGCCTGACTCCCCTAAAGCAAATAAAGAAGTTCACTGAGACCCCTGTTGCAACTCAAAAGGAACCCCAAGATCCCTGTCAAAACTCGAGAGAAACCCCTAGTTTCCTGCTTCAACTCGACATGAGGCCTGATTCCTCTGCAGCACCTCAAGAGGAATGCTGAGTTCCCCCTCACAACTGGGAAGGAGGCCTGACTCCCCTGAGGCAACTTGAGAGGATCACTGAGATCCTCAATGCAACTTGACAGGATCCCCAAGCTTCCATTTGCACCTCGAGAAAAACCACGAGATCCCACCCACAACCCAAGATGAGGCCCGATTCCCCTGCAGCAACTTGAGAGCAATCCCGAGTTCCCCCTTGCAACTCAATAGGAGGCTTGACTCCCTTTTTGCAACTCGAGAGGTATCCCTAGATCCCCATTACAACTCGGGAAGAACCCCGAGCTTCCTGCTGCAACTCAAGAAAAACAACAAAGTCTCTCCTCAACCTGAGATGAGGCCCAATTCTTCTGCAGTGACATGAGAGCAATCCTGAGTTCCCAATCGAACTCGAAAGAAGGCTTGACTCCCCTTTTGTAACTCAAGAGGTTCCCCAGATTGCCTTCACAACTCCCGAAGGACACAGAGCTTCCCACCAAAACTCGAGAAAAACCATGAGATTCCCCTCTCAACCCTAGATGAGGCCAGGTTCGCCTGCTGCAACTTGAGAGCAATCCTGAGTTTCCCCCAGGCAACTGGGAAGGAGCTTTGACTCCCTTTTTGCAATATGAGAGGTTCCCCTAGATCCCCATTGCAACTTGAGGGGAGCCCAGAGCTTTCTACTGCAATGTGATAAATCCCACAGCATCCACTCTCAATCCAACATTAGGCCTGATTCCACAGCAGCGACTCAAGAGCAATCCCAGGTTGCCAATTGCAACTCGAAAGGATGTTTGACTCCCTTTTGCTACTCAAGATAGAAAGTGAAGTTGCTCAGTCCTGTCCAACTCTTTGCGACCCCATGGACTGCAGCCTACCAGGCTCCTCTGTCCATGGGATTCTCCAGGCAAGAATACTGGAGTGGGTTGCCATTTCCTTCTCCAGGGGATCTTCCTGACCCAGGGATCTAACCCAGGTCTCCCACATTGCAGGCAGACACTTTAACTTCAGATCTTCATTGCAACTTGAGGGGAACCCTGAGCTTCCCATTGCAACTTGGGAAACCACAAGATATACCCTCTACTTGAGATGAGGTGGGATTCCACTGCAGTGACTTGAGTGCAATCCCGAGTTCCTCTAGGCAATTGGAAAGGAGCTTTGACTCCATTGATGCCACTAGAGAGGTTCTCCCAGATACTCATCGCAACTCGATGGGAACCCTGAGCTTCCTGCCCCAACTGGGGAAACCACAAGATCACCCCTCTACTTGAGATGAGGCAGGATTCCACTGCAGTGACTCAAGAGCAATCCTGAGTTCCCCCTCGCAACTCAAAAGGAGGCTTGACTTTCTTTTTGCAACTTTAGAGGTTATCTGAGTTCCCCGTTGTAACTTGAGAGCAACCTCGAGCTTCCCACCACAACTTGAGAAAAAGCATGAGATACCATCTCAAAACGAGATGAGGCCCAATTCCCCTGCATAGCCTTCAGAGCAATTCTGAGTTCACCCAGTCAACTGGAAAGGAGGCTTGAATCCCCTTTTACAACTTGAGAGGTTCCCTCAGATCCCTATCGCAACTCAAGAGGAACCTCGAATTTACCGCCGCTACTCAACAAAATCCACAATATCCTCCTTCAACCCCAGATGAGGCCCGATTCCAATGCAGGGACAGAGAGTAATCACGAGTTCCCCATCACAACTAGAAGAAGTTTTGATTTGCTTTTTCCAACTCGAGAGGTTTCCCCAGATTCCCTTTGCAACTCAACAGGAACCCTAATGTTCCTGCCACAATGTGAGAACAATCAAGAGGTCCCCTCTCAACCCGAAATCTGGCCCGATTTCTCTGCAGAGCCTCCAGAGCAATCTGGAATTCACCCTCTCAACTGCAAAGTAAGCTTAACTCCTTTTTTGCAACTTGAGATGTTCCCTGAGATCCCTGCCACAACTCGAGGGAACCCCGAGTTTCATGCCTCAACTCAATATGAGGCCTGATTACCCTGCAGTGTCTCAAGAAGATCTACAAGTTCCCCCTCGCAAATCTAAAGGAGGTCTGACTCTCCTGAGGCAAATTGAGCGGTTCTCTGAGATCCCTGTCACGATTCAGGTGGAACTCCAAGTTTCCCGCTACTACTTGAAAAGAACCTCATGTTCCCCACCACATCTCATGATGAGGAGCAATTTCCCTGCTTCAACGAGATCCCCTCTCAACAAGAGATGAGGCCCCATTACACCGCAGTGACTGAAGAGAAATCCCGAGTTCCCCCTCGCAACTCGAAAGGAGGCTTGATGCCTTTTTATAGCTTGAGGCATTCCCCCAGGTCCCCATCGCAACTTGAGAGGAACCCCAAGCTTCCTGTCCCAACTTGAGAAAAATCACGATATCTTCCCTCAACCTGAGATGAGCCCCAATTCCCCTTCAGCAACTCAAGAGCAATCACGAGTTCCCCTTTGAAACTCGAAAGGAGGCTTGACTCCCTTTTTGCTGCTCAAGAGGTTCCCTCAGATCCCCATCACACCTCGAGAGGAACCCCAAGTTTCCCGCCTCAACTCGAGATGAAGCCTGATTCCTCTGCAGCGACCGGAGAATAATCTTGATGCTACGCTTGCAACTTGAAAGGAGGCCTGACTCCCCTGAGGCAACATGAGAGGTTCCCTGAGGTCCCTGTCACAACTTGAGAGGAACACCAAGCTTCCCACAGCAACTAGAGAAAAACCATGAGATTCCCCTTTCAGGGTGAGATGATGCCTGATTCCTCTGTAGTGCCTTGAGAGCAATTCCAAGTTTGCCCCCACACCTCAAAAGGAAGTCTGACTCCCTTGAGGCAACATGAGAGGTTTCCTGAGATACCTGTCACAACTCGAAGGAAACTCCTCAACTCGAGATGAGGTGAGGCTGAATTCCTCTGCACTGAGTTGAAAGGAATCCTGAGTTTTTCCTTACAACTCAAAAGGATGCCTGACTCCCATGAAGACCATGAGAGGTTCCCTGAAGTCCCCATCATAACTTGAGAGGATCCCCGATTTTCTGCTGCAACATGAGAAAAACTACCAAATTCATACCTCATTGCGAGATAAGATCTGTTTACCCTGCAGTGACTCAAAAGCAATCCCGAGTTCCCTCCTGCAACCAGAACAGAGGCTTGACTCCCTTTTTGCAACCCAAGAGGTTCCCCCAAGATACCTGTCACAACTCGAGAGGAACCCCGAGTTTACTGCTGCAACTTGAGATGAACACCGTGTTGCCCACCTAGTCTTAAGATGAGGGTCAATGTTCCTTCTTCAAGTCAAGAGAAATCCTGACTTTCCCTCTCACCTCAAGAGGAGGGCTTTCTTACCTATTACAACTTCACATGATCCCTGAATTTTGTGTCACAACTCGAGAGAAACCCCTAGTTTTATGCCACAATTCAAGAAGAACCCCGGGTTCCTCACTTCAAGTTGAAATGTGTCCCGATTCCTTTGCAATGGCTGGAAGGAACCACAAGTTCCCCATCTCAACTCGACATGAGCCCCAAGACCCTCACGCAACTTCAGAGGATGCCTAAGAGATTACCCTACCACAATTGGAGAAGAACCTTCTACCACAAACAGAGAGAAAACCTCATACCACACCTATGCAGGAGGCCCATGTTGTGGTCCTTTAATGGATCAAAACCTAGTGGTCCAAAGTCTATGATAAGGAAGTGAAAGAGAAAGCCAGAGGGAGAGATAGAGAGAGGGCAGGAAGGAGGGAGGAAAGGAAGGAAGACACAGGGACCCAGGCTCTGATGGAGCAAGGGTGCTTTATTAGCAGAAAAGCAGGCTTATACATCTTTAGTAAGATGATTACTCAGCTATTACACTGGATGAAATTTTATCAATAGCCACAATATAGATAGTCTAATGCTTAAAGCTCAACATTCAGAAAACGAAGATCATGGCATTTGGTCCCACCAATTCATGGGAAATAGATGAGGAAACAGTGGAAACAGTGTCAGACCTTTTTTAGGGGGGTGGGACCTCCAAAATCACTGCAGATGGTAACTGCAGCCATGAATTTAAAAGACGTTTAGTCCATGGAAGAAAAGTTATGACCTACCTAGATAGTATATTGAAAAGCAGAGACATTTCTTTGCCAACGAAGGTCCATCTAACCAAGGCTATGGTTTTTCCAGTGGTCGTGTATGGATGTTAGAGTTGGACTGTGAAGAAAGTTGAGTGTCAAAGAATTAATGCTTTTGAACGGTGGTGTTGGAGAAGACTCTTGAGAGTCCGTTGGACTCCAAGGAGATCCAACCAGTCCATTCTGAAGGAGATCAGCCTTGGGTGTTCTTTGGAAGGAATGATGCTAAAGCTGAAATTCCAGTACTCTGGCCACCACACGCAAAGAGTTGACTCATTGGAAAAGATTCTGATGCTGGGAGGGATTGGAGGCAGGAGGAAAAGGGGACGACAGAGGATGAGATGGCTGGATGGCATCATTGACTCAATGGACGTGAGTTTAAATGAACTCTGGGAGTTGGTGATGGACAGGGAGGCCTAACGTGCTACAATTCATGGGGTCACTAAGAGTCAGACAGGACTGAGTGACTGAACTGAAATGAACTGAATGCATACAAGGTCGCTGATGCTGAAAAGAGTCACTGCATGTCTCATCCTATGACCTCAGTCCTGAGAACTGTGTGTAGCTCTACTCGTTCTAGGGATAGGAACTGATAAGAGACAGAATCCTTGAGAAATAGAAAACAGCATGCAGGAATCCTCCTGTTAAATGTTCCCTGAGAAGCCTGCCCTGCCACAAAGAGCCAGTAGCTTCCTGCACTTCATAACTAGAAAAAGTGCCCCTTCTCATCACAATCATAGAGGAGTCACCCACCTCTCAATCTGAGAAGAGCACTATACCACATCTAGAGAGGAGCCCAACTACCACAATTAAAGAGAAGTTCCCTTGCCACAACTAGAGAGGTAGCTGCAAACGAAACTAGAGATGAGCAGAGCCACAACAAATAAAAAGTGCACCCCCACTGCAATCAGAGTGGAGCCCATGCTGCACCTAGAGAGTAGCCTCCCACACATTGCAATTAGATGAGGACAAGCTTGCACACGGCTAATACAGAGGATCTGTCCCAGATTCATGAATCTAATTCAAGAAGAGGGACGAAAAAAGATGGCGGCAGAATAGAACAAGGAGGACACTTTCTCCCCCACTACTTCATCAAAAGAACACTTCAACGCTGAATAAATTCCACAAAACAACTTCTGAATGCTAGCAGAGGACATCAGGCATCCAGCAAAGCAGATTATTGGCTTCAAAAACAGGTAGGAATAAATATACGGGACGAGAAAAGAGACAAAAGAAGTAGGGAGGGAGCCTCGTCCCGGGAAGGGAATCCCGTCCCTGGAAGAGACTCTTAAAAAGAGAGGTTGCCAAGCTCCAGGGAACATTTTAGCAGTGGACACTGTGTCGAGCCTGTGAAGCACAGATGGCAACTTAACAGGAAGGAAAAATTAATCAAAACCAACAGATCGCGAACCCAACAGTAAATCCCCCAACAGTAAACCCCCCAGTGGATAAGCAGCACAAACACCTGCCTCCGAAAACGCAGGCTCTAAAGGGCTTTTCACGAGAATCACGTAGCAACGTGGCCAGAATCGGGTCGAGAATCGGGCCTGGGAGACACAGATTCTGCAGGGCTGTTCATGAGAACCATGTGGTAATGTGGCCAGAATCGGGTCTGCGCAGGGCCAGAACGAACTAACTTGGACTAGCCAGCGACAGGCCGGTGCACAGAACAAAGGACGAATTGGAAATAGCTGGTTGCAGACCATCCCCCTCCACTGATGGGCAAACAGAGCCATAAGTGCTGGAAGGGGAGCAATCGCGCAGCTCAAAAGAGACAATTCCTAACAAATTTCAAGCAGATTTCTTTGCTAACTAAGACTTCTGGGGGGCTCTGGACAATCAGCATCCACATCAGAAGGAGCCCCAGCAGCACTCCCAGAAATCTGAGCAGCACGACAAGCCCAGAAATCGCAGCGATTGCACTCACCCAACTCCCTAGCTATTCAGACTTGGGAAGGGCACAGAGCAAGCGCAGATCCACAGACACGGAAGAGACCAGCAAACAGAGGAAATCAAACAGAGGGAACTGACTTGGTAGCACCCCCACACAGATCACAATGCCAGAGAAAGATCCAAATATACCCTTACTACTTTCATGAGCTTTTCTTTCTTTCTTTTTTTTTTGCTGGGGGATGGGGGGTTGAGATAGAAGCGTGATTTTTTTTCTTTCCTTTTTTTTTTTTTAAAGACTTTCTTTTTGGAAAAAAAAAAACAGACACGGAAGAGACCAGCAAACAGAGGAAATCAAACAGAGGGAACTGACTTGGTAGCACCCCCACACAGATCACAATGCCAGAGAAAGATCCAAATATACCCTTACTACTTTCATGAGCTTTTCTTTCTTTCTTTTTTTTTTGCTGGGGGATGGGGGGTTGAGATAGAAGCGTGATTTTTTTTCTTTCCTTTTTTTTTTTTTAAAGACTTTCTTTTTGGAAAAAAAAAATTTTTTTCTTCTTTTCAGTCTCTCTTTCTTTTTTAACTATCTTAAATTCTTAAGCCCTATATATCTCTATCTATTATTTTTAAAACCTATTATTACTTTTCAAAGAAAAAAAAAACAACCTATTTTTAAAACAAACGCCGTATATAGTCTTCTTGTGATGGAGGCTGTTGACTTTTGATAATTCTGGTGGCTTTTTTTTTTCTTTTTCTTTTCTTCCTTTCCTTTTTTTCCCTTTCTCTTTTTTCTCCTTCTTCTTTCCACTAATATTTTAATTTTGAAAATCCAATC
>SJYC01017344.1:0-12587 GCA_006408675.1 Madoqua kirkii
TTTTTTTTTTGCTTTTATTTGATGTTTCCTTTAACATGACTCAGGCTGCGGTCACCAGCAGAGTGTTTACTGTTCAAACTCCACAGCAGCTAGAATCCAGCCTTCGGAAAGTGTGAGTGTATTACGCACACTGCCCACCACCGTGGGGTGACCCCAGCTGACTGGACCCAGAGCCTTCGTCTTCTTCGTCTTGGTTCTCAGCACACATGAAGCCCAGAAATGATGATCACAAACAATTTCAGACGTTTCAGTCCTGATTTTAAAAATGCCCTTTTGTCACCAACTGTATTTGGTCAACCAGCTGCCTTGATGTTTGGGATTGGAATTGAAAGTTTTCCTTGTAAGAAACACTTGGTTTCATCACCTGGACTTCTGGCTCCCCCATCCCACCTCTCCTTCTCCTTCCTGAGTCCCTTTGTTCTTCCTGCTTCTGGAGTGTGGGTTTCTGACTTTCAGCCCTTCTTTTGGCAAAACAAAGACCTTCTATCTTGACAGTCGTTGTAACGGGCAATGCCATGCTTTTTCTGCATCGCCTTGGGTCTCTTTAAAAAATTATTTTGGTGTGTTCTTAATCACACAAAGATATACACAACACTGGAAGTGTCACAGAGTATCTGTCCCTTCCTCCACACCCACAAGGTCATTAGACTCTTGGTGTGGGAACACAAGCACCCCGCTCGGCCTGGAACGGCTCTGAGGTGATGCTTATTCTCATAGTTGCCCCAGGGAGTGAGACCACAGGAGCCTTGCTTGGGGTAGTGGGTTGAATTTTGTCCCCTCAAATTTCACTTGTTGAAATACTAATCTCTGGTATCTCAGAATGTTTATTTGGAAATAGGCTCATTACAGATATAATTAACAAAGATGAGGTTTTACTGGAGTCAGGTAAGCCCTGATCCAATATGACTGGTGCCTTTATAAAAAGTTTGAACGCAAATTTGGAAATTTGGAAATTTGGACAGAACTACACACACACACACACACACATCAGGAGCCTTGCTTGGGGTAGTGGGTTGAATTTTGTCCCCTCAAATTTCACTTGTTGAAATACTAATCTCTGGTATCTCAGAATGTTTATTTGGAAATAGGCTCATTACAGATATAATTAACAAAGATGAGGTTTTACTGGAGTCAGGTAAGCCCTGATCCAATATGACTGGTGCCTTTATAAAAAGTTTGAACGCAAATTTGGAAATTTGGAAATTTGGACAGAACTACACACACACACACACACACACACACACAGTACCTGAATCAAGAACTTCCAGACATTCAAGCTGGATTTAGAAAAGGCAGAGGAACTAAAGAGCAAATTGCCAACATCCACTGGATCATCAAAAAAGCAAGAGAATTCCAGAAGAACATCTACTTCTGCTTATTGATTATGCCAAAGCCTTTGACTGTGTAGATCACAACAAACTGTGGAAAACTCTTTAAGAGATGGAAATACCAGACTGCCTGACCTGCCTCCTGAGAAATCTGTATGCAGGTCAAGAAGCAACACTTAGAATCAGACATAGAACAATGGACTGGTTCCAAATTGAGAAAGAAGTGCATCAAGGCTGTATATTGTCACCTTGATTATTGAACTTATATGCGGAGTACGTCATGCAGAATGCCAGGCTGGAATCAAGATTGCCGGGAGAAATATCAATAACCTCAAATATGCAGACAACACCACCCTTATGGCAGAACATGAAGAGGAACTAAAGAGCCTCTTGATGAAAGTGAAAGAGAAGAATGAAAAAGCTGGCTTAAAACTCAACATTCAAAAGACCAAGATCATGGCATCCGGTCACATCATTTTATGGCAAATAGATGGGGAAACAATGGAAACAGTGAGACTTTATTTTCCTGGGCTCCAAAATCACTGCAGATGGTGACCGCAGCCATGAAATTAAAAGACGCTTGCTCCTTGGAAGAAAGGCCATGACAAACCTAGACAGTGTATTAAAAAGCAGAGACATTGCTTTACTGACAAAGGCTCACATAGTCAAAAGTATAGCAGGAGTCATGTACGGATGTGAGAGCTGGACCACAAAGAAGACTGAGCGCCGAGGAATTGATGCTTTAGAACTGTGGTTTTGGAGAAGACTCTCGAGAGTCCCTTGGACTGCAAGACTATTAAGCCAGTCCATCCTAAAGGAAACCAGTCCTGAATATTCATTGGAAGGACTGATGTTGAAGCTGAAACTCCAACACTCTGGCCACCTGATGCAAAGAACTGACTCATTGGAAAAGACTCTGATGCTGGAAAAGATTGAAGGCAGGAGGTGAAGGGGACAACAGAGGATGAGATGGTTGGATGGCATCACCACCTCAGAGGGCATGAGTTTCAGCAAACTCCAGGAGATAGTGAAGAACAGGGGAGCCCAGTGTGCTGCAGTCCATGGGGTGGCAAAGAGTCAGACACGACTGAGCAACTGAACTGAACTGAACACACACACAGAATGCCATGTGAATGTTAAGTCAGAGATTGGAGTGGTGCATCTATAAGCCAAGGAATACCAAAGACTGCCAGCAAGCCAGCAAAAGCTAAGAAAGAGGCCTGGACCTCGGACTCCTAGCCTCCAGACTTGTGAGGCAATACATTTCTGTTGCTTAAGCCACCTGCTACAAAGATGGCAGTGCTTTGTTATGGCAGTCCTGGGGAACAAATCTACTTGCTTCTCATCCCTCCCTGTTCCACTTCCCACTCCCTTCTGGGCTCCCCTGGGAGTGTTTCCATGGTGAACCACTCACACATGAGTCCTCTCGGCGCCTACTTCCTGGGAACCTTAGACAGATGTGAGACAGAAGTCATACATCCCTCGCCAGGCTGGATCTCTCTGCAGACTGCAGGGCTGGCTGCCCACTGAACCCCTCCACATGGATAGGCTGCAAATATTTTATTTTGAAGTTTTTTGTTGTTGTTTGTTGTTCAGTTATTCAGGGGTGTCCGACTCTTTGCAACCCCATGGACAGCAGACCACCAGGCTTCCCTGTCCTTCACTGTCTCTTGGAGTTTGCTCAGACTCATGTCCACTGCGTTGATGATGCCATCCAACCACCTCATCCTCTTTACATTTTTTAAAGGTTTTAAAAATTATTGATTATTTTTGGCCATGCTTTGTCTTTGCTGCTGCCTGTGGGCTTTTTCTAATTGAGGTGAGCAGGGGCTGCTGTCTAGGTGTGTCTCTGGGCTTCTCATTTCGATGGCTTTCTTGTTGCAGAGCACCGAGTCTAGGATGCACGGGCTTCAGCAGTTGTGGATCACACGCTCTAGAGTTTGGACTCATAGCTGTGGTGCAGCAGCCTAGTTGCCCACGTGGAATCTTCCTGGACCAGGAATCGAACCCATGTCCCCTGCATTGGCAACCAGATTCTTAACCACGGGACCACCAGGAAGTCCTAAAGTCGGTTTGTTTTCTTGACATGGACCACTTTTAAAGTCTTCAGTCAATTTGTCCCAATACTGCTTCTGTTTTGTGTTCTGGTTTTTTGGCCATGAGGCATATGGGATCCCAGCTCCTCGACCACCTCGACCTCCTCGATCCAGTCCACACATCCTGAATTGGAAGGTGAAATCTTAACCACTGGATGGCTAGGGCAGCCCTAGCTCTTAGATATTTTAAATTCAAGGTGAAAAAGCCAGACTCATCACTTTTAAAGTCTCCACGTTCTGCAACCTTGCTCCTTGAAGGTGTAATGGCCCCTTCAAGCTTCACATGGCTCATGTCGGAAATCCATGAGCCCTCTTCTCCCCTTGCCCCCTTCTCCTCTCTCCCTCCCCTGACGCCTGTCATTGTTCAAAGTCTGTGGGCTTCCCCTTAGCCTCCAAGTCTGTGCTCCCGACTCCTTTCCTAGTTGCTGGCAGTGGGGATGAAGACTTGGCCTTAGTTGTCTGTCTTAGATGATTGCATTCATCTTTTCTCCCCAGCCTTCTCTCTTCTGTCCCCCTCAAGAATTTTTCCATGACACGATCCAACCATAAGACTCTTCCTCTGAAAACTCATCAATGGCTCCCTGTGCCCTGGAGATGAGATCCAAGCTCCATGGCGGCACAAGCCCGTTCCCTGCCCCACATGGTGCCTTCCTCATGGGCCGCCCTGAACCGCCAGCGCTTTCCCAGGCCGTAGCTGTGCTCTCTCTTTCCTAGTTGCTGGCAGTGGGGATGAAGACTTGGCCTTAGTTGTCTGTCTTAGATGATTGCATTCATCTTTTCTCCCCAGCCTTCTCTCTTCTGTCCCCCTCAAGAATTTTTCCATGACACGATCCAACCATAAGACTCTTCCTCTGAAAACTCATCAATGGCTCCCTGTGCCCTGGAGATGAGATCCAAGCTCCATGGCGGCACAAGCCCGTTCCCTGCCCCACACGGTGCCTTCCTCATGGGCCGCCCTGAACCGCCAGCGCTTTCCCAGGCCGTAGCTGTGCTCTCCCCTGCCTGCCTCCTGCTCTACACTCTTTCTCAAGTCTAGGAGCCCTCCTCTTTCACCCCCTGGCTCCCTAACTCCCAGTGGCCCTCCAGATCTCTCCAGCAGCTCAACCCACTCCCTGGAACCTCCCACACTCTACACCCAACTCCTGTGCGTGGAAACCTTGGCTGCGCTCCAGGATGCAGCCCGTTACTCCAGGCTGTATTTCTCCGCCCATCGGACAGTGAGCTCTGTGAGGAGCAGAGAAGACTGGAAACAGGGCGAGGGGGCTGGGTGGAGCCTGGAGGAAAACTTTGCAAGACCTGCTTTTAGTGTTGGCTTGAAAACCTCCTGGGAGAAGACTGAATTCCATGCGATTCCATGGACTGAATTCCAATTTGCTTGAAAGGTAGACCAAGCTCTTCATTATTGCACCAGAGGTGTTTTCTTTCTCTCTTTTTAAAAGATAATTTCATTCTTTAATTTATTTTTGGTTGTACTGGGTCCTCGTGGCTGTGCCGGCTTTTCTCTTGTGGTGCGGAGGCTGCTCTCTGTCTGTGTGCAGGCTTCCCATTGCGGCGGTTCCCTTGCTGCAGAGCACGGGCCCTCAGACTCAGATTTCAGTAGTCGCAGCTCTCGGGCTCAGTAGTCATGGACCACAGGCTCGGCTGCTCGGAAGCACGTGGGATCTTCTGGACCAGGGATGGAACCCATGTTCCCTGCATTGGCAGACGGCTTCTTAGCCACTGGACCACCAGGAGAGTCCAGAGGTGTTTTCTTTGACAAAACCTTCGGAAACATCAGAAGTCTAGAATCCATCTCGTTCCCACGCCCCTCTCCTTCCCCCTAGTGGTGCCGGCCTTTGCTTGGGACAGGTCGACAATCATGCCCCCTGCTCTCTGGTGGCAAAGGAAAGACAAACTTCCTCCTACAGCCTCGGGATTACAGCTGCCTTCTTGGGTGAGCAAAAGGGTTGCAGTCAGAACTCAGGAAGGTGAGATTAAGCTCAACTGTACCCACTCATCTTCTACTTTCTACCTCTTGTCTACTGTTTTAATGTAAAGGTCTCATCCCTAAAGAAATGAGAGGTTTTCTGGACTTAGAAGCCTCTGATTTAGAATGTAGGTGATCAGTGTCCTCAATGTTCTACTCATATAAAAGGCACTTGAGTCAGAAAATATTCTGACTCAGACACTCCATGTATAGGGAAGAAATTGGACAGATATAAAGATACGTAAGCATATTCATAGTCATGTTATAACAAGAAACTGGAAAACCTTTTAATAGGGAATTTGTTAAGTGAGTTATGATATTAACAGAGTAAAACGTTATTAAAAATTTTTAAAGGCTTTTTATTTTTATGCTCTCAGAGTGACACTGGAAAGTTTGTCTCCTATGACTCTCTGACACAATGATCATTTACTTGGCAGGCATTTACTGAACACCAGGTCTCCCCTGACAGCTCAGTTGGTAAAGAACCCACCTGTGATGCAGGAGACCCTGGTTTGATTCCTGGATCAGGAAGATCCGCTGGAGAAGGGATAGGTTATCCACTCCAGCATCTTTGGGCTTCCCTTGTGGCTCGGCTGGTAAAGAATCCACCTGCCATGCGGGAGACCCGGGTTCTATCCATGGGCTGGGAAGATGCCCTGGAGAAGGGAAAGGCTACCCACCCCCGTATTCTATACTCCTGTATCCCATGGGATGTATAGGCTTGGGGCCGCAAAGAGTCGGACACGACTGAGCGACTTGCACTTCACTTACTGAGCACCTACTATGTTCTGGGCACTGGGCTCGATTCTGAGAATACAAAAGGGACGACGGAGTAGTACATCTGCACACACAGACACTGAGACACAGAAGGAAAGTGGAGTGACTGGCAGACGGCCATTTGTTCCCCAAGCTCTCGTCTCCCCTTCTTCACAGGAAGAGTTTCTCGGCTTCTCTGTGTCCCTGGGGCAGAGAGGGAGCCTGAAGCTGGAGCTCTGAGAAGCCAGGAGGAAGGAGGAAGGGTGTCGTGGGTGATGGAAACAGGGGTAGTTTCCAAGAGCAGAGAGGAAGTAACGCGTGACCTAACTGCAGGTCTTCAGACCCATTCCATAAATGCTGGTCCAAGTTTATTTTACAGTCCTAAATTTTATGCTTATGAAAGGTAATGGGGCAAGTTTGCTTGGTCATGAGAATGACCCACGAGTTTGAATTTGTTCCATTAACACAGTGCGGCCCAGTTGAACCATCCAGGCCTCGTGTTTATGGCAGATTTGTTAGTAGCTTTAAAATAAATAGAGACATTGGAACTTCAAAGGAATATGAATTCCCAGGGTTCTCCTAAAACCTCCACCTAGACTTTCTTCCTTCAATCTGCCCTGTGCTGGAAAAAAAAAAAAAAGAATTTGTTTCCAATACCAAAGCCTTCCTCTGAAATAAATTGCTGGTAGCTAGTTCGTGGTCTCTATTCTGTGATTTCAATCTGGGTTTCCCAGTCAGTCCTCAAACTCTTCAGGCTTCAATATCTTCCTTTATTTCTTCTAATTTCTTCTAAAAGGAATAAAAGAGCAGCTGGATCTTTGAATGGAGGTACCTCTCCTCCAAGTTAAGGCATCTGCATCTCAGGGAACTCACCTTCCTTGTCTCCCGTGATTTTCCTGGTTGGAACCCATTTCTACGCTCCCTGTCAGGGTCGTATTCCTGCCTCACTCCTGTTCAAGCCCAGGGACTCAGAAGCGGAGAAGCATCTTCAAGAGGCCATCTACTCCCTCCTGTGACCCCCACTCTAGCTGCAGGAAGCAAGTCCAGAGAAGAGATATTTAGTGCTTTCTTTTTAGTTTTAAAAAAGTGCTTTCTTCACCATCTGAGGCTTTAACTGTACTTCAAGGATATTCAGGATTCAAAGGCTAATCTTCCTGTCTCCTGTTTTTGTTTTACCATTTGGATTAGTCAGACAAAGCTCTTTCCTTCTAAGGAAATTATCTTTATAACTTGGGGGCTAGTCATCTCCTAAAAATATTCTCGGGACACATAAAAAGCTATAAATACATGCACGATATGCCCGGCTAGTAAATACAGAACCACGGAACTTTTGCGTGTAGTTTCCACCATCCAGCTATGTACAGGTTCGTGGTTTCTTACTCTGCTTCAACTTTCATCCATTGTACTATGGAAACCCTCATTTCTGTCAAGGACTGACAAATAGAGCTCCTGAGGAGTTGCTTCTCTGAGTTATGTGAAAGTTACCAAAACGGTATCAGTGATGATCAGTGTCCAAACAAGCCCATAGCAAAGTGTATACTATGTAACCCTAGAACCACCCAGAATATTCTTGGATCTTTCTTTGATGATTCAGAAATTCTCAGTTTTGCAATATACTCAGGGTATGTTCTGCTGATTATCCACACTGGAAGCAGAATCTAATTAGTTGAGCCTCTTAAAAGTTAGCATTCTAGATGACTAGAAGTTTATTCTAAAACATATCAGTAAACGTGTTGATGTTTAAATGACCACATTTTAAACAGGTTAAATGTTAACAGATAAGGAATGATTTGGCCTTATAATAGAGAAAGAGTTACAGATGAATAGATTGAATTTCTTTATTTTCCTTTTTAGGATGAAAGGCAGGAAGAAGTGTGGCCAGTTAGCCATCTAAACTCTGGAGTCCACCTTCACTGTTTTCTGAAAATTTTAAGTACAGACACTGTGAGGTCAGCTTATAATTATCCTGGCTACTCTTTTATTTATTCCATCTTCTAAGAATGCTTAGTGCTAACATTGTTCTGATACTATGTCTGGAATCTTCAGCTGACAGCCCTGCATGGCCAGTCAGCTAATAGCCTTTCTCATTTATGGGATATATGTTTTGGTTAGTTGGGCTCATGACATACAAGTTGTTAAATATTTTGAGTAACATCCTGGCCTTATAAAATTGTAATAGGATCAGTTCAGTTCAGTCTCTCAGTTGTGTCTGACTCCTTGTGACCCCATAGCCCGCAGCACGCCAGGCCTCCCTGTCCATCACCAACTTCCGGAGTTTACTCAAACCCATGTCCATTGAGTCGGTGATGCCATCCAACCATCTCATCCTCTGTCATTCCCTTCTCCTCCTGCCCTCAACCTTTCCTAGCATCAGAGTCTTTACAAATGAGTCAGCTCTTCATATCAGGTGGCCAAAGTATTGGAGTTTCAGCTTCAACATCAGTCCTTTCAATGAACATTCAGGACTGGTTTCCTTTATGATGGACTGATTGTACCTCCTTGCAGTCCAAGGGACTCTCAAGCATCTTCTCCAACACCACAGTTCAAAAGCATCAGTTCTTTGGTGCTCAGCTTTCTTTATGGTCCAACTCTCACGTCCATACATGACCACTGGAAAAACCATAGCTTTGACTAGATGGACCTTTGTTGGCAAAGTAATGTCTCTGCTTTTTAATATGCTATCTAGGCTGGTCATAACTTTTCTTCCAAGGAGCAAGCGTGTTTTAATTTCATGGCTGCAGTCACCATCTGTAGTGATTTTGGAGCCTCAAAAAAAAAAAAAAAAGTCTGCCACTGTTTCCACTGTTTCTCCATCTATTTACCATGAAGTGATGGGACCAGATGCCATGATCTTCATTTTCTGAATGTTGAGCTTTAAGCCAACTTTTTCACTCTCCTCTTTTACTTTCATCAAGAGGCTTTTTAGTTCCTCTTCACTTTCTGCCATAAGGGTGGTATCATCTGCATATCTGAGGTTATTGATATTTCTCCTGGCAATCTTGATTCCAGCTTGTGCTTCATCCGGCCCAGCATTTCTCATGATGTACTCTGCATAGAAGTTAAATAAGCAGGGTGACAATATACAGCCTTGACATACTCCTTTTCCTATTTAGAACCAGTCTGTTGTTCCATGTCCAGTTCTAACTGTTGCTTTCTGACCTGCATACAGATTTCTCAGGAGGCAGGTCAAGTGGTCTGGTATTCCCATCTCTTTCAGAATTTCCCAGAGTTTATTGTGATCCACACAGTCAAAGGCTTTGGCATAGTCAATAAAGCAGAAAAAAATGTTTTCCTGGAGCTCTCTGGCTTTTTTGATGATCCAGCAGATGTTGGCAGTTTGATCTCTGGTAATAGCATAGTGGTTTGTAATAGCAACCAAAGTTTGCATGTTTTTTTCTTTTCTTTTCCCCTCAAGAATCCCATTGTGCTCTTGGTACTTCCTTAATCAGTTTACAAGAGTATCACCTGTTTTATAAGACAGTCCAGGTTAGACTATGCTACAGTAACAAACAGCTTCAAAAACCTCAATGACTTAACACAACTACGGTTTATTTCTAACTCATGCTACATATCCAGTGAGCATTAGGGAAGATCTCTGCTCCACAGTCACTCAGGGATTCAGAGATGCTATTGCAGCTGCACCATCTGGGTGCATGTGTTCCTAGGCAACCACAGCAGAAGAGAACACCTGGGGGGTTGCACATGGGCAGGGAAGTGACGTTCAACACTTGTACTCACATTTCATGGCCAGAACTAGTCGTGACAGCATCTGACTGCAAGGTGCTGGGAGATACAGGGCATCAGGGAAGAGAAGACCCAGCAGAAATTTGGAGAAAAGAAAAAAAGCCAGCTGAGTTTCAGAATAAACTATCAATGTATATGTAAAAATAAACCCTCACAGATACAGAAAACAAGCTCGTGATTACCAAAAGAGGGAGGGAAAGGGAGAGGGTTAAATTAGGGGTATGGGGTTAAGAGATACAAGCTACTATGTATATAATAGATAAGCACAAAGATACATTGTACAGTATTATATATACATTATATAGTATTTATATAAGTATATAGGTAATTATAGTCATTAGCTTGTAATAATCTATAATGGAGTCTATTCTGTAAAAATAATCACTACGCAGTACACAGGAAATGAATCTCATTTTGTAAATCTACTTCAATTTAAAAAAGTAAGATATCAGCATATTTGGTAATGAGAATACCTTGGGGATAAAAAGGTATGGAATTGCAAGCACCCAGGCACTGAGCCTCAGAAACCACACCTAAGGAACTCAGGGGGAAAAGTCCATAAAAATAGACTGAGAAGGACTTCCCTGGTGGTCCACTGGTGAAGACGTAGTGCTTCCACTGCAGGGGGCCTTGGGTTCGATCCCCACTCAGGGAACTAGGATCCTGTATGCTGGGTGGTGTGGCCAGGAAAAATATGTATACGGAGAGAGAGACTGGAGAGAAATAGGTGAAGAGTTCTAATGATTGCTGACCAAGAGATGATGATAGTTACAGAGGAAATTTGGTGAATGAATGTATATTTAGCTAACGGAATGATTGTTCTTTTAATGTAAGGAGACTAAATCAATGATGTAGTAAATTACTTGTGTTGTGCACCGTCTGTAATCTACTTATTTTGCAGGACTTCACCATTGGTATTCTTGTTTCCATTGAACAGATGAAGAAACTGAGGCTCAGATTTACACAGCTAATGGGAAGGGGCGACACCAAGTATCTCTTATGATTTCTCTAACTGTGTTTATCACTAGATAACAAATCTGTTATTTTCTTTCTACAATTCTTTTTTATCAACTGTAGAAGTTAAAGCAAATTAAACAATAAAGGACAAGTTCATGGTTTCTTATTTTAAATAGATGTATCTTTCTGAAGAATTCGATAAAGGAAATATAATCAGAAATTGATGCTTTCCTGGGTGATGTTGAGAACTGCCGGGCTTATTTTGGATTGGAAGACACTTTGCAATAATCTGTGTTTAGTTTAAAGGTGGTAGTCGGACACGACTGAGCAACTTCACTTTCACTTTTCACTTTCATGCATTGGAGAAGGAAATGGCAGCCCACTCCAGTGTTCTTGCCTGGAGAATCCCAGGGACAGGGGAGCCTGGTGGGCTGCCGTCTATGAGATCTCAGAGTCGGACCGACTGAAGCGACTTAGCAGCAGCAGCAGCAGCAGCTGCAGCTAATACATATTCTGTTCACAATCTTTTATGCACCCAGCTGCACTGTGATGTTTTAGTCAGCAGGTGGCAATGTTGCGTCACAAGGGACATCCAACGTTCTTTGCTGATGAGGTAAACGGTGATTTTATTTCCGTATCAATAGCTCTATTTTAAAATAAGACAATGGGCTACGGTCTGATAGCTGGAATCCTGTCTCTTCACAGGAACAAAGCAACACAGATATTTCAAGCAGTTCTTAGGGGGCGGTGTTCAGACACTACGAGCCGCCTGCGGTGAGAAATGGGACCTGCCTTCTCACTCAGATCCTCCGTGCTCTGAGGGCGACTTCCTGCCTCCTGAAAGCAGGTGCTAGATACAGCGTTCTGAGTCAGCTAGGAGAAGGGTAGGTTCTTCTAACGACGATGGATATTACAGCTACTTCTCACTTTGGAGCTCCCCAATGCAATCACTTCAGCTCTCAAGACTCCATTCAAAAAGTGGAATAAGGAGGGTGGGGGTGTGTGGGGGGGGGAGCATTTACAGCAAAAAAAAAAAAAGGTTGCAGAATGGGTGGAAACTGTTAGTCATTCAGTCGTGTCCAACTCTCTGGGACCCTGTAGTGTGTAGCCCCCAAGGCTCCTCTGCCCATGGAATTCTCCAGGCACCAACAGTGGAGTGAGTAATCATTCCCTTCTCCAGGGGACCTTCTCCACCCAGGGATCAAACCTGGGTTTCTCATATTGTGGGCAGATTTTTTAGCCTCTGAACTGCAGAGACAAATTCGTGTAACTTAGGCTTGAAAGAGACACAAAGCTTTTTTTTTTTTTTAAATTAGGGGCTGTTACCATTTTGGACATAATTCTAATCAGGCTACTTAGTTTTCTGGTTTATATGGATTGAAAATCAGCTGTTTGGAAGAGGGAGGAATTGCTAAAGTATAATACAAAGATGAACTGGGGTTCAAAACTCAGGGTAGTAAGACGGAGCACAGAGACATGAAAAGAACAGAAAATAAGGACTTGAAAGCCTGGGACTGCGGTGCAGGAACAGACGCGCCGGGGGCCTCACTGTGGCAGCGCTCAGCCTGCTTGTAAAGGAGACCCCCAGCCTTGATCTGAGTTAATAGCGCATCATGCATCCATAAAGCAAGCAGGTGTGTAACGAGACGGAGATGAAGACGTTTCTCCCAGTGGAGGGAGTACAAAAAAAGATGGTTTGCTGCAGAGCACAGTTCCAGTGACTGGGAAAATGAATTCCTG
>SJYC01017346.1:0-31083 GCA_006408675.1 Madoqua kirkii
AAAAAAAAAAAAAAGAATTTGCCTTTCAATGCAGGCAACGCAGGTTCAATCCCAGGTTAGGGAACTAAGATCCTATCTGCTTCACAGCAGCCAAGCCTGTGTGCCACAGCTAGAGAAAGCTGTGAATCACAGCAGAGACCCAGAGGAGCCAAGACAAATACATAAAATGATAGAATGAAAGAAACCTTTGAGATAAGTTGATGCAAGTATCTCAAAATCGACCTGGGCAGGTTGAGTGCCCAAGTCACCAGGACTGGGGCTTTCTTTGTTGGTTCCCTGGGCCTTGCTGGTTAACTGTATGATTCTGGACCCATCATTGAAATCTTCAACTTGGATCTCATGTGAAATAGAGACAGTGATACCTATTCCATATATGTGTTTGTGTGTGTGAAATACAATGAAATAATGAATGCTAAATACTTAATCAGGTATCTGGCCTAAAACATTATGATTTATTCACTTAGACTTCCTCCCATTCCTACTCCATGCCCTCTTCTGCCTGGCCAGATACACATGCTGTTTGTTCCAAAAGGATTTTAAAGGGAATGCTTTAAACATTGTTTTTGCTTCTTTCTCTTCCTATCTTCAAATTCTTTGTTTATCTGCCAACCTAGGGTTTCTTATTTGGAAAGAATAACAACAACAACAAAATGTTGTTGAAATTATGTTTGACTGGCTAGCATTCCTTACATCTAAAGACATCTGAACTGCTGCTTCTGCATGCTTTGAACCCATAAAGCATTTCTACTGGGATCAAGTCCAAGCAATTACCAGTGGTGGGTTGGTGGTTTGCTTGTTTTTTAACTTTTTAAGGAGTGCAGTTGATGAATAATGCTGTGTTAGTGGACTTCCCTGGTGGTCCACTGGTTAAGAATCTGCCTGCCAATGCAGAGGACACGGGTTTGGTCCCTGGGCTGGGAAGATCCCACATGCCCCTGGGCATCTAAGCCTGCGCACCACAACTGCTGAGCCCTTGCTCTAGAGACCATGAGCATCAACTACTGAAGCTTTCAAGCTGAAGCCAATGCATGGGAAGCCCGCTCACCACAACAAACGGTAACCCCCACTCCCCGCAACCAGAAAAAGCCAGCACACAGGAATGAAGATCCAGCACAGCCAAAAATAAATTAAAATTTTAAAACCGGCAATGTTGTGCTTCAGATGTATAGCAGAGTGACTCAGTTATTCATATACATTTATTTATTCAAATTCTTTTCCCATTTTTTAAACTTTTAATTTTGTATTGGAGTATAGCCGATTAACAGTATTGTGATAGATGAACAACGCTGTGATAATTTCAGATGGGCAGCAAAGGGACTCAGCCATACATACACATCCATCCATTTCCCCCCAAACTCCCCACCCATCCAGCCTTCCACAAAACCCTGAGCAGAGTTCCCTGTGCTGTATAGTACATCCTTGTTGGCTACCCATTTAAAATAGGGCAGTGTATATATGTCCATCCCTAACTCTCAGTCTGTCCCTTTCCCCCACCTCAACAGAAGCAAAAGTTTGTTCTCTAAGTCTCTGAGTCTGTTTCTGTTTTGTAAATAAGTTCATCTGTATCTTTTTTTTTTTCTTTTAGATTTCACATATAAGCATTATTACATATTTCACCTTCTCTGATTTACTTCACTCAGTACGACAATCTCTAGGTCCATCCATGTTGCCACAAATGGCTTTATTCCATTCTTTTTGTTTTTCTTTTCTAAAACATACTTATTTGGCCATGTAAGGTCTTGGTTGTGGCATGCAGAACTGTTGTTGCATCATACGAGATCTTTCTTTGAGGCGCCCGGACTCTACAGTTGTGGCTCTCAGGCTCCAAGGCACGTGGGCTTTAGCAGCTGTGGTGCACGGGCTTAGTTGCTCCACACCATGTGGGATCTTAGTTCCCTGACTAGGAGACCAGGGATCAAACCAGTATCCCTTGCATTACAAGGTGGACCCCCAGGAAAATCCCTATTCTTTTTTTTTCCCTACACTGGGTCTCTATTCAGGGTTTCTCTAGTTGTGGCGACTCGGGCCTACTCTCTAGTTGCGTGGGCTTCTCATTGTGGTGGTTTCTGTTGTTGAAGAGCTTGCAGACTTCAGAGTTGTGGTGTGTGGTCTATTTTGTTCTTTTTAATAGCAGAGTGTCAGTGGTGGTTTGAGTATATTCCTTAGAGAACTAATCATGGGCAATCCATAAATTAATGAAGTGATTCTCCACCACAGCCACACATCATGATCCACCAGAAGTTTCTAGGAACACTGATGCTTATACGAATCAAGACTCTTTAAATTTTTCACAGCATGTGACTTGGAAATTCCACATCTAAGAATCCATCTATTTTCAGAGAGTAGAGATGTGGACAAAAATATATGACCAAATCATCTCATGTGTGTTCTTTTTAAACAATCTTCCAAGTTCAGTTAAAGGATGGAGAGGGTTGATTAAATATGATACATTCACAAACTTTGCAGCTCCATTAAGGATTATACTTATGTTACCATTTGGAAGTCAGGATACCATTACCCTTGAGGTAAGGATAGAACCAGGAGGTGGTATATAGGAGGAATAAAAGGGGCTTATGGGGGCTAATAATATTTCATTTCTTCACACGGGTACTGGTTATACAAATGTGTTCACTCTGTAAAAATTCATCAAGTTGTATTTACATACACACACACACACACACATATATGCACTCTAAAAATTGTGGGATAATATACATAACATAAAATTTACTGTCTTAATGACATTTAACTATATACTTCATTGTATTAAGTACTTTCACATTGTTGTGCAACCAATTTCCAGAACTCTCTTCATCTTACAAAACTGAAATTCTATACCCATTAAACAATAACTCCTCATCTGCCCCTCCCCTCAGTCCCTGGCAACCACCGCTCTACTTTCTATATGTACGAATTCTACTACTCTAGGTACCTGAGTGGAATTGTTAACACTTGTCTTTGTATTTTTGTGACGTGGCCCTTATTTCAGTTCTTGCCAGGAGGAGTGCACAAGACTGGTCAAGTAGGTAGACGCCTTCATGATAAGAATGAAGGAATAGCCAGGAGGGGCCCCCAACGCATACATAGAAAACATTGCTCCCCGTAGCTTCTCAAAAGACATCTCTTCCTTTTGCATTTGTATTTAATCCATATGAATGCTTCCAAAAAGTGAAAACCTCTTTAAAAAACCAATTGACTCTGGAAGGTTATACGTAGATTATCAGCCATTCAAACCATACTGTGAATTAGTTCAAATAGATGCTTTTTGATCATACAGCTATGATGTCAGTACATGCCAGCAAGATTTTCACTTTCAGTCCTGATGACATCTTGGACTGGATAATTCTTTGATGTGGGGAGCTGTCCTGAGCCTTGTTGGGTGTTTAGCAACATCTCTGACCTCTACTTACAGGGGATGCTGGTAGCACTCCAGTCCCCGGTTAGAATCACTACGAACGTCTCCAGATACTAACAAATGTCCTAAGGGTGCAAAATCCCTTCTAGCTGAGAACCACTGTACTGAAGGAATTTTGATGGAAGAAAGGAGGAAGAAGATATTTTGCAACACAGGAAGGTTTAGAGGAGGCCAGGCCTGCGGAGGTTTGGGGGTGGGTGTTAACACCCTCTTACTTCTCATGGTCCACTTATATCTGAGCCCCAGAAAACCCTCCTCGCTGTGTGGGAGTCAGGGTGGGAGTCAGACCACCAGGAGACCCGGGTCTGCGCTGAAGACCAAGCCTGCCTGCGTGGCCTAGCACCTTGCGCCTGCATGGACTCTCTGCCTCCTCTGGTGGCCTGCTGTCTCCTCCTCACTCCCTTCCTGCGCAAAATACGAAACGTTGTGCGACTAGGGTTTATAATGGGATCCACCCTTCCCCGCCACCTCACCCTGAAGAAAATATTTCCAGCTTTTCACGATGACAAAGCTACCTCTTGTGAATGCCTTAAGTACGGTTCACACGTGAACACGACATCGTGTCCTTTCTCACGTCTGAGACCTTAGGACACATTCCCAAAGTTCTTTAGCTCTCATCTGTCCAAACTCTGAAGGCCTCTGTGGTGCAGAAGTGGCAGACGGAGAGAGACCTGCTTTCCAGAGCGACCAGGAACCTGAGCACACCCCTCTTTTTCTCAGGTCCTTTCCCCGCCTTGGAACGAGAATCTTAAGAGCTGTTTACAAGGCCTCTCGCTGACAGGGCGTGTTTTACGCCTTTTGTCTCTCCACTGTGTTCTCTTCAGCTCAGGTCTCCACTTTGCTGGGGTTATGAGCCCCAGCCCCTCTCTGTGAGGGACCTGCCGTCCGCCTTCTCAGCAGGCAGGGCAGCCAGCGCCCCTGGACGCGGGCCCCGCCCCTGGCCTCAGCGTTCCGGCCCCGCCCCGCCCAGCTGAAGGGGCGGCCGTTGTGCTGAAAGCCGCTGAGTAAACACAGCGTCGGCCCGGGGAGATTGGCTCGGACTTAATAGAGGATGTGTGCAGGCTTTCAGGGCTCCTCGGCCCACAGGCTTTAACCGCTGTTCAAACTGATTTAGAACACTAAAGCCCGACTGTTTGCTTAGGGCCTGTGTTGACTCAATTCCCGCCTCCAAGGCAGGTGGCCTCCCTTTTGAGAGTTCCTTTCTTTCTTTCACTTTCTGGCCATTGAAAAGCCAAGCAATCAGTTCATGCTTGCGAGTGTAGTGTTTCATTTTAAAAGAGGCATATTTGACTGCAGTCAGAGGTTGAGTTGGGTTTGTTGGGTAAGAGGGACTTTTCTGCTTTCCTCTCGGAAAGCAAAAAGCTAATTTCCTGGTGACAACACTTGCCATTTTTCTGGTACATTAACTCTTCCCAACCCTGGGGCCTCTTGCTAACGGCTTCCCAAGTGCCCTAATGTCTAATCAAGTTGAACCAAAGGGCGTCTAGAGACCTCCAATAGCGCCTCGTCTGCACTGTGAGAGCTGTGAATCTGACCCAATGTGGCAACCTGGAAGAAAGAAATGGTGATCCTACTCTTTCAGTGGAACAATAATGCCATCTATTGAGCATACACTTTGTGCAGAGTGCTGTACATAGGTTTTTTTTTTTTCTTAAGATGCATTTATACTTTTGATATTCCCCATAAACTTTTGTGCTAGGTATCATGGCACATTCCTTTATCAGATGCAGAAGCCAAGGATGGATCCATTAAAGAGCTCACCCACAGCTCTTAGTGTCTGGAGGCAGAGCAGGAATTTCAGCCCCAGTCTGTTTGACCCCAAGGCTGCTCCCTCTCCCTGCCTGCCAACTTCCCTCTTCACCTCCCTCGGACTAGAAGAGAAGGAAACCCCACAGGACCCCAGGAAGGGGCGGCACTCATGGGAGTGGTCCAGGAAGCCAGGTGGGTGGTGGCCTCAGTGAGTTTGCTCTGCTCCCTCCCTTCAGAGTCCTCTTGGCACAGAGCTGACCTCCTCCCTCTCTGTGGCCAGCGCTGTCCTTGGACAGCTTCCTTAAGCTTTTCATCAGAGGGCAGAGCTCAGGTGTCACTTGATTTGGCTGCCAGGAAAGCAAGTTGGGAGCTGCACACAAACTCACACATCCACTCGTGGGCACGTGTTCAGTAAGACACATGTAGGTGCACTCACATCCCACATACATTTATGTGCACACACATCCACATTCGTTCAGACACACATCCACACACGTTTATTTTCAATACTTTCACTCATACACTCATTTACACTCTCACCTATACACACACACACATGCAAATACGCAGCTTCACATCCATTAGCTACACACGCTCAAAAACGCATTCATGGAGTCACACCTCCACTTACGTAAATTCATACCACATGCTCACATGCACTCACACTCGTGTGCATATGACTCACATGCACACTCACACAATGCACACTCTTACACTCACACACACGTACTCCTCTCACTTCCTGTGGAGGAGCTGAGGACACAAGGTGGTACGAGGTCAGAAGGCCAACACCCAAGACAATAAACCCCAGGGGTGGGCGAGAAGTATGTTGTGGGATTTGATAACTCCAAAGCCACTTGAAATAAGTGGAGAGCTTACAGCAGCTGCCCTAAGGAACTGTAGGCTGTAGCCTATCTTTGATTGCCCTCAGTGCTCATGAGTCAGATTTGTGGCATCGGGCCCTTTGTTCAGAACATCTACTTTGGAGCCTCACACACGAGCTCTGTGACCTTGGGTGAGTAACTTAACTTCTCTTTGCCTCCATTTCCTCATCTGTAAAATGGAGGTAATAATGATGCCTGTCTTAGGGAGTTATGCACTACCTGGACTAAAACACATGAAGCTCATAAACCAATTAGGGCACATATGTGTTCAGGGACAGCGAGTCCTTTATGGCTTGGGTTGGCTCATCATTAACAAGTGAGAAGGTGACCAAAGGTGGACATCAGTCTGGGATTTTGACATCAAAATGGGATCCAAGAAGAGATTCACTAAGTTTTAAGTTCTATTTTCTTGCCAAAATGGCTGCAATTTATAAGCCCTTACACTTGAAAATGCTTCCAGGCAGGGGACAGCATCCTTTTTCCTTCCCAGGCTCAGAGTATCCTTGACTCCTTCGGTCAGCAGGTGATAAATTCAGTCCCCTGGGCAGCATCTCAGGTTTCTACAGAGGCCAGGTCTACACCTTGTGTCCCGGTCCCCTCAGTTAAACTGATCCTTATCTTGTGAAAATTTTGCTCAACCCAACTGGAGAAGGAGCCATGCAACAAATCAGAATTTTATTTTTATGCTCAGTTTCCTTGTAAACAGGTAGAGTCTAAGAATTAGCACTTTTAATCTGTGGTTCCAAGACATTTCTTTAACATGATAGAAGAAGTTGAAATCACGTTAAGTAAAAGCAGTTAGACCAATGACACACTATTTTATTCTATTTCTTTTCTTTGGTCACATCCAGGATCATTTTTCAAAACCTTCAAGAATTCATTCTCCCAGTCATCTTACTTTTCCCTCAGCCCCCCTAGCAGTTTATTGCTTTGGCAGTAATGCAGAGGCATAATTCCTCTTCCCTTCTCTGCTTGTGATGGTCTACGTCTTGGCTCTTTCTTTCCTTGAGAAAATCCCCAAGGGGAACTAGAAGCTGTTCCCCTCCTTCCCATCCCACCTCCCAACTCTGAGTTAGGCCTACTGTTTGATCCAAAAGGCACTATTTGCCTTAGAATTCCAACTATTTTGTTATCAGAGCACTCATCTCATCAGGGGAAGGACCAGAAAGAGGCTCTTTTACAGTCTCTGAGCACAAGTTCCTCTCTCTCCTGAGCCACAGAGATGAACAGAGATCTCCCGAGCATGTTCCTTTGTCATTTGTTTTTCAAGTTTGCACTTGTGTTTACAAAATAATTCCTACCCCTGCCTAGAGATGTGTTGGAATGAAAGTTACTTAATGCTCATAACGGGCTTCCCAGGTGGCTCAGCTGAAAAGAATCTGCCTGCCAATGCAGGAGCTGCAGGAAACTTGAGTTGGATCCCTGGGTAGGGAAAATCCCCTGGAGGAAGGCATGGCAACCCACTCCAGTATTCTTGTCTGGAGAATCCTATGGACAGAGGAGCCTGGTGGGCTAGAGTCCATGGGGTTGCAAAAGAGCTGGATACGACTGAAGCGATTTAGCGTGCACACATGGTCATAACAGTTACTTGGAGGAAGTGAGATGGGGGTGATTTTTATTTAATATATTGATTTTCACTCTAGTGTTCTGTATCAATTGACTTAAAATTGAACACACATCATTTTTGTGAGAAGAAAAGGCATTTAGAGAGGTTTTATAAACATACAGAACAATCATGACAATGCTATTTTTCAAATGCTTTGAAATGTGGTGGGTTTTTTTCTCATGGTAGTTTCTGAACACGCTGCTCAGCTGCCCAGTTAAACAGCACCTCTTTCTGAGCTCTGTTGAAGGGGAGTTTTAAGTTGCAAAAAAAGTTACTCTGAACATGGAGCCAACACTTTCCTTCATTTTGGACGGCATTGTTGAATTATCAACTCATAAATCTTTTGTAAAATGTGTCTTATGGGCTTATCTTTTTTCAGACATTTTATTGATCACATGTATTTAAATACAACCAAAATGGTCAATTAGGAAAAGTGTTCAGAGGTTGCAGTGTGTGGGCTCTTTCCAGTGTGTGGGCATCTCTGATAAGAAAGGGAAGTGAAGTGAAGTGAAACTCGCTCAGTTGGTCCAACTCTTTGTAATCCCATGGACTAAATAATCCATGTAATTCTCCAGGCCAGAAACCTGGAGTGGGTAGCCTTTCCCAACCCAGAGATCAAAGTCAGGTCTCCCAAATTGCAGGCAGATTCTTTACCAGCTAAGCCACAAGGGATGCCCAATAAGAAACGGAACCCTTTGGGAAATAAGGACTATCTCCCTTAGTGAACAGCATCATATATATTTTGTATATACATCCTTGGAGCTGATTTTAACTTTTCATTGAAATCTAGTGTTAGACCCGGAGAAGGCCTAATCACCGGAGCCGTCGCTTCACAGACCACCAAGACTCGGATATCGATGCAACCGCAAGAGGATTTATTGAACCGGCGCGCCGGGGTTCGAACTCCTCGGGAGGAGTGAACCCAGAACGCTGGTCACTAAGGATTTTTATACAGAAAAATCACAAGCAGGCGGGAGTGAGGTTAGGACACTGAAAACAATGTGATTGGGGGGGGGCATAGGCAGGTACAGGTGGGATGAGGACGTTTGATTGGTGGGCGAAGCTTGACCTTTAAGGGGATAGGTCTGAGGTAATCAGGTTGAAACGGCTGGCTGACCACCCTATGGCGGTTGGTCAGTCTTCAGAAAAACAGCTACCCGGAAAAAGTTTTAACAGAAAATACATCACCGGGGGGGTCTCTTGCCAGTAGACAAGACTATAAGTCAATAAATCATCAGTTAAGGATTAATAGAAAAACACCATTATACCATTGTAGAGGGGCTGTTTCAGGGATCAGGAGGTCATGAGTCACCAGATGAGGAGAAGGTTATTTTTCATGAGGTATGGCCTGCCTCTGGGAAAAGTTTTAGAACAAAGGAGGCCTAAAATTTTAAAGCCGGGGTTCGAACTCCTCGGGAGGAGTGAACCCAGAACGCTGGTCACTAAGGATTTTTATACAGAAAAATCACAAGCAGGCGGGAGTGAGGTTAGGACACTGAAAACAATGTGATTGGGGGGGGGCATAGGCAGGTACAGGTGGGATGAGGACGTTTGATTGGTGGGCGAAGCTTGACCTTTAAGGGGATAGGTCTGAGGTAATCAGGTTGAAACGGCTGGCTGACCACCCTGTGGCGGTTGGTCAGTCTTCAGAAAAACAGCTACCCGGAAAAAGTTTTAACAGAAAATACATCACCGGGGGGGTCTCTTGCCAGTAGACAAGACTATAAGTCAATAAATCATCAGTTAAGGATTAATAGAAAAACACCATTATACCATTGTAGGGGGGCTGTTTCAGGGATCAGGAGGTCATGAGTCACCAGATGAGGAGAAGGTTATTTTTCATGAGGTATGGCCTGCTTCTGGGAAAAGTTTTAGAACAAAGGAGGCCTAAAATTTTAATCTAATTTCTTCACTAGTTTCTTTCATTTAAACTCATGAATCTGAAATCCACTGGTTTTTCTGTGTACTTGTAGATCATTCACTTTCTGTGCTACTAGGACTCTTTAGTGTGACCATATGATGATTCACTTATCTATTCTATTGTGGATGGTCATTTGGTTAGTTGCCTGTGTTGAGCTATTATGATCCATGAGACTTTCACAATTCTAGTACATGCCTTTTGATAAACATATGTATGCTTTTCAGTTTTGTTTGTGTAGAGGAAATAGGATGTGGAAATATTCAGCTTTACTAGGTACTACTAAGTAGTTTTCCAAAATGGTTATACCAGTTTGTATTCCCAACAAGAAGTATCAAAATTTAAACAGTTTTTTTTTGCTTGTTTTTTTGCAAGATTTGTGATGGATGATAACCCTGGAGATAAATATTTGCTTGAACAAACAGATGCTAACGCACATGAGTCTTTCCAAGAAGTCCAAGGCGCCATTCATTTTTCACATTAGTTTTCAGAGCAAAACATCCCTGGGAAATAGATATGTGTTATGCCATTTCCTCCTGAAGCTAAGGAAATATACAGAAGCAACTGAAATGCTTTTTCTAAACCCTGCTAAGCTCCATATCATCTACTCTAGCCTTAGAGCTTAGATTTTAGGTTCAAATGCCTACTTGTGAATTTGTTACAGAAATGTCACGCTCATGCTAGTGTTTCTACATTATTAATTTCAATAACAAAGCCTAATGCCATGCACCTTCATAGAATTTTCCAGGCAGTCATCCAGCAAAAAGGGGGATATTCATAAGCTCTCAGTCCTGACCTTGAAGGTCTTTTGACAGTTTTATAATGGAAAAAAGAAGCCTGTCCAGATATCCTGGCTTGGCTGCTCCTCAGATTCACCTGGGCAGCTTTTCAAAATACAGAATTCCCACCCCTTACTCTGGGCTTCCCAGGTGGTGCTAGTGGTAAAGAACCCACCTGCCAATGAGGAGACATAAGAGACACGGGTTCGATCCATGGGTCAGGAAGATCCCCTGGAGGAAGGCATGGCAACCCACTCAGTATTCGTTCCTGGAGAATGCCATGGACAGAGGAATCTGGCAGGCTGCAGTCCATAGGGTAGCAAAGAGTCAGACATGGCTGAGGTGACTTAGCAGGCATGCACATATCCCCACTCTAGAATAACTGGATTGACTTGCTCAGTGTTGGGACTTGGAATTCTGTATATTTTAAAGTTCTTAAGTGATTCTGATTCAACTGGAGATCGCTCGTTAGTCTTTGGAATCACTGTTGTCCCTAGATCAGTTTTTAAAATGACAGCCATACAAATGCAAATACAATAGCAAAATCCTGAAAATAAGAAGGAAAAATGAGTAAAAGATCAGGCTTTTCCCCCTGCTCCAAAATATTCTCTCAAAGTACAATGTTTTGCTAAATGAAACGGATAGAAGTGTTCTGATGAACATGGCTGATTCCCTGGTGATAATACCTAAAGTAACGATTATGGGGTACTTAGTTTTTGAATGGTGAGACATTTATCATTTCACTTACTCAAGATTTCTTTAAGGTAGAAATAACAGACCCCAATTAAATGGGAGAGTTAGTTGGCAAACCCAAGCTTCCTGCTTCCAATCGTATTTCCAATCATATTTCTCATTATGCCCCAGGACTCCAGGAGACAAGAAGCCACCTGAAGGTCAACAAGAGTTAAGTGTTTCAACAATTCTGAATGAGGTTCAGGAGTCTTTTTGACCCCTTCCCTCCTCCCTTTCCTGTTCTCCTTTCCTTCATTGTGCTTTACATTTTTTTAACTTCTTTATTTACTTATTTGGCTGTGCTGGGTCTTAGTTGCTGTACATGGAATCTTTAATCTTCCTTGTAGCTTGTGAGATCTACTTCCCTGACCAAGGATGGAACCTGGGCCCCCAGCACTGGAAGCGCGGAGTTTTAGCTACTGGTCCCCCAGGGAAGTCCCATCCTTTATGCTTTTAATGTCTCCCGTGCTACAGGTAATCTGCAGTATACTAGGGAATCAGAGGTAGAAAGAAAAGTCTTTACCCTCAAAAAGTTCACATTCCAGTGGACCAATCACTGCGATGATGCACTGAATGTCACAGTCATATGTAGTCAAACAACAGCTCACCACATTCAGGTTGAGGTGGGGAGGGGAGATCCAATTGGGATGTGGGTTCAGAGTCTCCACTCAGAAGGTCCAAATCCTTAAAGGCAAGAACTTCTCTGATGTATTCTCACTTCAAAGGGGGACTGTTTTGTTTTGAAACAAGCCCCACGGCCGCCAATATTTGTTAGCATCCTCTTCAAAATGTGTCTTCAGATCTCTCGTCTGCATTCTATCACATGTGTTTACCTTTTCCTGACTAAACTGAGAAGGAAGCTGTCTAACTAGTGGTTCATTTATATAGTCTTTAAAGAATCATCAAAAGAGGTACAGAGGCCTTAAATAAGCATAAGGAGGGACCCAGGGGATTCCCTTCCTGGATTGGTGCATAGGGAAAACAGCTCCTGATATACCAGAAAACAGCTTTGTTTATATTAAGCAACTGGGTTAGATAGAATGGGGTAGGTAGGGTATATGTATTCACATATGTGTGGCCATGGTTGGTGGCAGGTGGATTTCTTTAACACACTATTTCATTCAGTTCAGTTCAGTTCAGTCGCTCAGTTGTGTCCAACTCTTCGAGACCCCATGAATAGCAGCACGCCACGCCTCCCTGTCCATCACCAACTCCCAGAGTTCACTCAAACTCATGTCCATCAAGTCAGTGATGCTATCCAGCCATCTCATCTTCTGCTGTCCCCTTCTCCTCCTGCCCCCAATCCCTCCCAGAATCAGAGTCTTTTCCAATGAGTCAACTCTTCTCATGAGGTGGCCATGAGCTTTAGCATCAGTCCTTCCAATGAATACCTAGGACTGATTTCCTTTAGAATGGGCTGGTTGGATCCTCTTGCAGTCCAAGGGACTCTTAAGAGTCTTCTCCAACACCACAGTTCAAAAGCATCAATTCTTCGGTGCTCAGCTTTCATCACAGTCCAGCTTTCACATCCATACATGACCACTGGAAAAACCATAGCCTTGACTAGATGGACCTTAGCTGGCAAAGTAATGTCTCTGCTTTTGAATATGCTGTCTAGGTTGGTCATAACTTTTCTAACAAGGAGTAAGCGTCTTTTAATTTCATGGCTTCAGTCACCATCTGTGGTGATTTTGGAGCCCCCCAAAATAAAGTCTGACACTGTTTCCCCATGTATTTCCCATGAAGTGATGGGACCAGATGCCCTAATCTTCATTTTCTGAATGTTGAGCTTTCAGCCAACTTTTTCACTCTCCTCTTTCACTTTCATCAAGAGGCTTTTTATTTTCTCTTCACTTTCTGCCATAAAGGTGGTGTCATCTGCATATCTGAGGTGATTGATATTTCTCCCGGCAATATTTATTCCAGCTTGTGCTTCTTCCAGCCCAGCATTTCTCATGATGTACTTAGTGACAACAAATTACTGACTTTATTTTCAAACACCTAAGACTTATTCAACGGGCTTCCCAGGTGGTTCAGTGGGTAAAGAATCCACCTGCAGTGCAGGAGAGCAGGAGACATGGGTTCAATCCCTGGATCTGGAAGAGTCCCTGGAGAAGGACATGGCAATCCACTCTAGCATTCTTGCCTGAAAAATCCCACAGACAGAGGAGCCTGGTGGGCTACAGTCTGTAGGGTAGCAAAGAATCAGACACGACTGAAGCAACTGAGCACAGCACATAGCACAAGACTTATTCAATAATAACAGGGCTTCCCTGATGATCCAGTGGTTGAGAGTCTGCCTTGAAATGCAGGGGACCAGTTCTATCCCCGGTCCGGGAGGATCCCACATGCCAAGGGGCAACTAAGCCCATTCTCCACAACTACTGAGCATGCTTACCCTAGAGCCCATGAGCCGCAACTACTGAAGCCCATGCCCCCTAGAGCTTGTGCTGCAACAAGAGAAGTCACCCCCCTGAGAAGCCCACATGCAGCAATGAAGACCCAGCACAGCCAAAAATAAAAATTAAGAATAAATTAAAATAAATTATTTTTTTAATTCACTTTAAAAAAAGTAATAATAAATGAGTGTCAGATGCCCAGTGAGTACCAAAAGCTTCTTAAGCCCAGGGTCCACAGTGACAAAGGAGGCAGATACATTCCTGCCCATGCTCCCTGATTTCTGAGTAGACTGCTGATGACCTGTGGATCATTTCTGGAAGAGCGAATGTGAGCGTTGCTCTGGAATCTGATGCTTTATATCATCATTTAATCCACCTGACATTTCTCAAGCAGTGCACATTTTGTGCACGTGTTCACCCTTTGGTTCTGTGCCAGTTCTCATTTTTCTGAATGCTTGGTCTCCTTCTTGTCTTCATTATGTCTCCTCTGGACAACGTGGCTTCCTCTTCCCCTCTCTCCCTGCTCCAGGATCTCCAACTTATAATTTAGCACTCTCTTTCACTTAAAAAAAAAATTGAAATATTCTATATCGTCAAAGTTATGGTCTTTCTGGTAGACATGTACAGATGTGAGAGTTGAACCATAAAGAAGGCTGAAGGTCAAAGAACCAATGTTTTCAAATTGTGGTGCTGAAGACTCTTGAGGGTCCCCTGGACTGCAGGGAGATCAAACCAGTCAATCCTAAAGGAAATCAATCCTGAATATTTGTTGGAAGGACTGATGGTGAAGCTGAAGCTCCAATACTTTGGCCACCTAATGCAAAGAGCTAACTCACTGGAAAAGACTTGATGCTGGGAAAGGTTGAAGGCAAAAGGAGAAGTGGGCAGCAGAAGATGAGATGGTTGGATGGCATCACTGATTCAATGGACATGAACTTGCACAAAACTATGGGAGATGGTGAGGGACAGGGAGGCCCGGCGTGCTGCAGTCCCTCGTGTCACAGTCATGAGGGTGTGACTTAGCAACTGAACAACGACAATAACAAATACTTGATTTATGATATTATATTAGTTTCAGGTGCACAGAAAAGTATTCAGTAATATACACATATATTTTTTCAGATTACCTTTCATTATAGATTAATATAAGATACTGAATATAGCTCCTTGTGCAATAGTGTACCCTTGTTGCTTACCTGTTTTATGTATAGTGCTTTGTATCTGTTAATCTCATACTCCTAATTGAATCTTCCCACCTACTTGTCTTTCTCCTTTGGTAACCATTGGACCAGCCTCAGTACATACCACTGGGGTTGGTACTAGGCACCATGCCTATCACACAGAAGGAAGGTACGCATTTAAGTGTTTGTTGATTCAGACAGTGTCTGAATCTGTGTGTCTGAATTTTCTATGTCTGTGAGTCTGTTTCTCTTTTGTGTGTAGATTAAAGTGAAAATGAAAGTGTTAGGTGTGTCTGACTCTTTGCAGTCCCGTGGACTGTAGCCTGCCAGGCTCCTCTGTCCAAGGAATTCTCCAGACAGGAATACTGGAGTGGGTTGCCATTTCTTCATCCAGGGGATCTTCCCAACCCAGGGATTGAACACAGGTCTCTTGCATTGCAGGCAGATTCTTTACCATCTGAGTCACTAGGGAAGCCTGGTGTGTAGATTAATTTGTAATATTTTTTAGATTCTACATCTAAGTTCATCTTTCACTTTTTCACTAGACTTCCGTGCTTTTTTTCCTTTCCAACTCTAAACAATAATAGTTAACAATAATATGGGTTTTAGAAACGTATACATAGAAAGTTCCATCCATTGTCTGAATCAACAAACACTTAAATGCGTACCTTCCTTCTGTTTGATAGGCATGGTGCATAGTACCAACCCCAGCTGTATGTACTGAGGCTGGTCCAAGATAACACAACCAGGATGGGACAGGCTCAAACACAGTCTTCTCATCCTTTACTCTGGTTCCTTCCAGCTCTTGCAAGGTGGGTCACTAGGAGGCAGACCCTGAGATGTCACTTAGTGTTCAGGAACACTCTTGGGACCAGAGCCTTTAGAAGAGGAGGGAAGGAAGCAGGATTGGGCAGAGAAAGAAGTTGAATGACGTTGCAGTTTCAACAGAAACTTAAGTTAAGATGGCATTCCAGAACTGCTTGCTTTTGAAGTAAGACTGATAACCAAAGGTTGTCTGACTGTAGCATTCATATCAAGGCGAGGAGAGGGGAAACTGGTGAGTTCTGCAGTCATGAGGCGAGGGCCAGGCTGGGGGCATTCCAGCATTCACCACACCTCTCATTGCTAATGTTCACAGGAGGTGACCGACTTGATTTGCTGGCTTGAGCCTTAGAATAAAGGGATCAGAGCTCATGGAGAAAGAACCGAGTTCCTGCAGCCAGGACCTTCGCCCCAGGTTGTGGCAGAGCAGAAAGAGGGTGGAATGAACCTGGTCAAGTCCGATCAGACAATTGAACAAAGGCCAAGGTCATGTCAAGACAGGCAACTTTACTTCCTGCCTCAGGTCTTCCTTTACAGGGGCTGTCCCTTTGGCCTGGAATGTTCTTCACTCAGTGTCTCTGATACATATGTCATTCTTTGTGCGTCTCCTTGGGCCCAATCTAAATACAGATCCTGGAGATGCACTTGCTTAATATCCTGAACTTGACCTTTGTCGCACTATTCTGAACTTGACCTTTGTCACACTATTCTGAACTTGACCTTTGGCACACTATTCTGAACTTGACCTATGGCCAACTCACTCTATGGCCTGTTGGGGAACTATTTATTCAATGTTTCCTTTCCTATTTTACTGAAACCCTCATAAAGGCAGATAGGTTTTTATTTTCACTATGTAATCCCCCATATCTAGCGGGGGTGCCTGACAGACAGTAAACGCTCAGTAAACACATTTAAACTGTTTTAATCAAAACGAAAGAGGGGACACATCAGGCTTCTTTGTTTGCAAGCAACAGAAACTGACACTGGCACAGTTAAGCAAAGAACAAATAAACAAAGGGACTATGGAAAGAAAATGGGGAGCCCTACATAGAGACCAGGGGTATAGAGACATCGTCAGTTCTGAGAGTGAGGGATTAGGGAGAGAGTGGGAAGGAGTGGTCGTGAGGCAGGAGCTGCTGGACACAGCAACCATTTGTGATCTTTGCCATTCAGTTCAAGAGTCAGTTTCCACTGGGAGAGTAAGGCTCTACTTGGTTCAATCTGGCTCATATGCTGTTCCCTTGGCTGGGAGGGGACAACTGACAAAACTCCCACCAAACTATATCCAAAGGAAAATTGGAGGAGACTAAAGATACTTCTGTTTTACTGACTATGCCAAAGCCTTTGACTGTGTGGATCACAGTAAACTGTGGAAAATTCTGAAAGAGATGGGAATACCAGACCAATTGACCTGCCTCTTGAGAAACTGGTATGCAGGTCAGGAAGCAACAACTGGAACTGGAAATGGAACAACAGACTGGTTCCAAATAGGAAAAGGAGTACGTCAAGGCTGTATATTGTCACTCTGCTTATTTAACTTCTATACAGAGTACATCATGAGAAATGCTGGGCTGGTAGAAACACAAGCTTCCACCAGGGGAAATATCAATAACCTCAGATATGCAGAGGATACCACCCTTATAGCAAAAAAATGAAGAACTAAAGAGCCTCTTCATAAAAGTGAAAGAGGAGAGTGAAAAAGTTGGCTTAAAGCTCAACATTCAGAAAACGAAGATCATGGCATCTGGTCCCATCATTTCATGGCAAACAGTGGCTGACTTTATTTTTCTGGGCTCCAAAATCACTGCAGATGGTGATTGCAGCCATTGAAATTAAAAGACGCTTACTCTTTGGAAGGAAAGTTATGACCAACCTAGACAGCATATTAAAAAGCAGAGACGTTACTTTGCCAACAAAGGTCCATCTAGTCAAGGCTATGGTTTTCCCAGTGGTCATGTATGGATGTGAGAGTTGGACTATAAAGTAAGCTGAGTGCCGAAGAATTGATGTTTTTGAACTGTGGTGTTGGAGAAGATTCTTGAGAGTCCCTTGGACTGCAAGGAGATCCAACAAGTCCATCCTAAAGCAGATCAGTCCTGGGTGTTCACTGGAAGGACTGATGTTGAAGCTGAAACTCCTGATGTGAAGAGGTGACTCATTTGAAAAGACCCTGATGCTGGGAAAGATTGAGGGCAGGAGAAGGGGATGACAGAGGATGAGATGGTTGGATGGCATCACCGACTCAATGGACATAGGTTTGGGTGGACTCTGGGAGTTGGTGATGGACAGGGAGGCCTGGCATGCTGCGGTTCATGGGGTCACAAAGAGTCGGACACGACTGAGTGAGTGAACTGAACTGAAAGATATGAGGGCTTCCCTGTTGGCTTTGTGGTAAAGAATCTGCCTGGCTTTGTGATAAAGAATCTGCCTGCCAATGCAGGGGATGCAGATTCAATCCCTGGGTGAAACTGAAAGTTCTTGGTGAAAATGAAAAATATGTCTTTTATTTTTACTTTAAAATGGAAGGAACTTTTTGCCCAACCCAATACATTAGTTTCAGATCCTGAAGGGCTGAGAAGGAAGTGGCAATCTGCTCCAGTATTCTTGCCTGGGAAATCTCCTGGACAGAGGAGTCTGGCTGGCTACAGTCCATGTGGTCACGAAAGAGTCAGAGATGACTTAGCAACTAAACAGCAACAACCAAAAATAGGAAGTGGATTAAGAGGAGCACTTCCCTGTAGCTCAGACAGCAAAGAATCTGCCTGCAATGTGGGAGACGTGGGTTTGATCCCTAGATAGGGAAGATCCCCTGAAGAAGAGCATGGCAACCCACTCCAGTATTCTTGCCTGGAGAATCCCCATGGGCAGAGGAGCCTAGTGGCTACAGTCCTTGGGATCACAAAGAGGTGGACATGACTGAGCGACTAACAATACAATACAGTACAACAAAGCAAACAAAAAACATTCCCATATATGAGCCAGAGGGAGAAAGGAGTGTCTTGATTACCTGGGTCATCAGGGAAGAATCTCCAAAGGCAGGTGACCTGGTCTACCTCTTCCCCAGTGTGAGTGTTATGGCCACCATCCTCCTTCTGGTGATCTACAAAGCTCTGAGTCATATGTCTGATCTCTTTGAATACAGTCAGCACACTTATCTTAAAATCTGCAATAACTTCATTTTCTGCATCTCCTCTGATTCTGTTTCTATCATCTCATGTGTCTCATGGATTTTAGTAATATAATCTGGTGTCATTGTATGCGTGGTCATTTTTTGTTAAGTTTCAGACATTGTATGTGCACGATGATAGAATAATTTAAGGACTATAAGGATGCCATCTTTTCTCAGAGAGAATTTATATTTGTTTCTCAGAAGGAGTTTAAAGTTGTACCAATCAAGGATCAAGCTAATCTGGTTTTAGGGTTGGAGATGATTGGAAGCTGTGCTCTGTGTGAAGATTCATTCATCTCCACACTTACTGTGCAAGTTCAGCCCTTCAGGCTCTGAAACTAATGTATTGGGTTGGCCAAAAAGTCCTTTCCATTTAAAAGTAAAAATAAAAGACACATTTTTCTTTCTCATCAAGAACTTTATTGAATAGTGTATTCACTGTTTTGCTCCACTGAGTTGAATTAGTTGCTCAGTAATGCCCAGATCTTTACGACCGCATGGACTGCAGCCCATGAGGCTCCTCTGCCCATGGCAAGAATACCGGAGTGGTTTGCCGTTTCCTTTGTTCCACTACCTTCTGCCATTTTTCAGGCAACTTCATAGTTCCACCTTCCCCAAACTTTTTATCTTTTTGAGCAAAGAGCTTTTCCAGGTGCCTTTTACAGTCTTCCAGGAACTGATTATTTTTTTTCCATTAAGAGAATTTCGTAAAGATAATGGAATTTTGTAAAGCAAATGGAAGGCGCAATGTCTGGTGAATACAGTGGATGAATCAGAACTCCCCAGCCAAGCTGTAACAGTTTTTGCCTGATCATCAAAGAAATACATGGTCTTGCATTATCTTGATGGAATATTATGTGTTTTCTGTTGACTAATCCCTGACACTTTTTGTCAAATGCTGCTTTCAGTTGGTCTAATTAAGAGCAATTTTTGTTGAAATTGTTTGGTTTTCCAGAAGGAACTCATAATAGAGGACTCCCTTCTAATCCCCTCAGACACTCAGCATCACCTTATTTGGATGGAGACGGGCCTTTGGTGCAGTTGGAGGTGGTTCATTTCTCTTGCCCACGATCTCTTCCATTCCACATTATTATACAGTGCTCACTTTTCATCACCCAGCATAATTTGTTTTTAAAATGGAATATTTTCCTTATGTCTAAGTAGAGAAGCACCTTCAGAAATACAGTCAAGAAGATTTTTTCACTTAACTTTTATGGAACCCAAACATCAAAGTAATGAATACAACCAAGCTGGTGCAGATGACTTTCAACACTTGGTTTAGATATTTTGAGTGTATTGGCGCTCTCTCATGTGGCAAAATGTGGATTGTTCTCAGCTAATGTCTCAGTGTGAGCTCTATCAATTTCAACAGGTCTACCCAACCATGTAGCATTATTCAGGGACAAATCTCCAGGATGAAACGTTGCAAGCCACTTTTCACACATGTGATCAGCCACAGCACCCTCTGTATTCACTTCACAAATCTTTCTTTGCAGTTTGGTTGCTTTTCTACCTTTCTTGAAATAACAAGGCATCATATGCTGAAAATGTTGCTTTTTTTCCTTCCACCTTTAATATTAAAATAGCTACACACAAATTCACCAATTTTGATAAGTTTTTAAACGTGCATGCTGATATGACAGCTGTCAGAGTACAATCTCAAAAAATTGTTTTGAAGTTAAAGACAGCCAAGTGCTCTAGAGCCATCTTGTGGAAAAGTGGAATGGGCTTTTTGGCCAACCCAATATTAGCACATAACTAGAGGCTTTCCTTTTCAATTATTCTTATACTCCAATATTTGTTCCTTTAGCTCCACGAGGCTCTCATGGTGGTGCTGTATGCAACCCTACCTGTGAGATACCTCCTGGAAACATCTGAGAGTGGGTTCCTATGTTAGATCAGGTATTCAAGAAGCAATGTGTGCGTGCTAAGTTGCTTCAGTTGTGTCTCTGGACTCTTTGAGGCTCTGTGGACCATAGCCTGCCCAGCTTCTCTGTCCAGGGAATTCTCCAGGCAAGAATACTAGAGTAGTTTGCCATGCCCTCCTCCAGGGGTATCTTCCTGACCCAGGGATTAAACCCACATCTCTTAAATCTCCTGCATCAGCAGGCAGGTTCTTTACCACTAGCGCCACCTGGGGAGTCCCTTCAAGAAGCAGACATCCTGTCAAAGTTAAACCTGCAAGGAATTGATTGAGGGCAATGCCCTCCAATGAAGGGAAAAAAGAGAGGGAAGATGGGGAAAGCCTTCACATGGACATGTCTGACCCCTGTGAAGTAAGGAAAGTCTCAGGCTTCAGGCCAGGTCTCAGGTGGCTTCGGCCAGGCTGATGGGAAGTCCTGGGTCAGCATCTGCTGGTTGGGGAGTCCCATGTCATGCCACGCTAAGAACCCTGCCATGTCCATTCACTGGCTGGGAGTACCCATGGGAAACCCAGCCAGGTTACATACATGACAGTAGACACACAGGGACAATGTTGGAGTCTTCAGACAATCATCTTTCCGCAGAGAGAGGTCTAAGCAGTTCATCTTCATGGTTACCACGGCTCTATACCGGCTGATGAGGCCAGCATAGAGGAATATCATTTGTTTCAGTCTGTGAAATCATAATCTTAGCCCCACATTTTAACTCCAGGCTGATTTATCTACATGGAGAAATTTGGGTTGCAGTGGTTACAAACTGCAAAACTTTTCTGGGGGTTCAAGAGTTATACTTAGTTTCTGGGCTCCTTTATCCAAAACTGAGGCACCTCTATAATGGAGGGCACTATGGAGAAGGTCCTATAGAGGTCCTGGAATTGTCAACAACCTATGCAATGCTGGTCAAATGAGATTTTTTTTTTAGTCTCAGAATATGGAAAGATAACAGATTGTTTGCATTTCTTTAAATGGGTATGGAGTTAACTAGAATGATAAAGGAGAGGATATGTGAAGGAACCCCAGTAACAGAGGGGGCACAGCCAAGACCCCCTACTCCAGCTGCTCGGCTATCTAAGGAATAGGAAAAACTACTCGCATGCCAGGGATTTCAGAACAATGGTGAGAGGAAGGGTTTTAAGGGTCTGAAAACCTGAACTAGTGTGCATCTGGAGTGATATCACAGGTCAGGGACCGTCAGTTCAAGATTTGTTCAACTGGTGCTTCAGGCACATCAGGCTGAGCTTGTCCCCCAGCTTGCAACATCTAGGTGACCCCGGAAAGTGCGAGATGTAAATACAGCACAGAGAAAGGAAGTGGGAGTGACTTACTGAACTTGTTCTGTCAAGCGGTGATGACAGCCTAAAACACGAATAGCGTCTCTATTAAAAAGTTTAGCCAAGCTCATGCCTGACAGATCACTAGCTGGGGGTTGAGGGTGCCATTCTCTGACCCTTTGAGGGTGACACTGAGCAGATTGCCCTGTTTGTCTCTCAAACAGAGGCCTCTGCAAAAGCCAGATTGCTGGATCAGACGTATGATGGTTCTGACTTCAAGATTTTCAAGTGAATGAATGAATGAATGTGAGGGAATTCTAAGGCAGCTGTTTACTCCTGTGGTTGTTCTCCCCTCAGAGCATGACACTTCTTTTTTTTAGCTTTTTATTTTGTATTGAGGTATAGCCAATTAACAATGCTGTGATAGCTTTAGGTGGGCAGCAAAGGGACTCAGCCATACAAATACATGTATCCAGTCTCCCCCAAACTCCCCTCCCATCTGGGCTGCCGAATAACCCTGATCACAGTTCCATAGAACATCACAGTCCGTTAGTGGAACAGGGCTCTTCAATCCAAATCCTGTGGTTGTTCTCCCCTCAGAGCATGACACTTCTTTTTTTTAGCTTTTTATTTTGTATTGAGGTATAGCCAATTAACAATGCTGTGATAGCTTTAGGTGGGCAGCAAAGGGACTCAGCCATACAAATACATGTATCCAGTCTCCCCCAAACTCCCCTCCCATCTGGGCTGCCGAATAACCCTGATCACAGTTCCATAGAACATCACAGTCCTGTTAGTGGAACAGGGCTCTTCAATCCAACAGACAAATGTCACGGGCACCTCCCAGGCATCTTCATTTGCTCAGCTCTAGAGCAATGACACCCCACTCCAGTACTCTTGCTTGGAAAATCCCATGGATGGAGGAGACTGGTAGGCTGCAGTCCATGGGGTCGCACAGAGTCGGACACAACTGAAGTGACTTAGCAACAACAGCAGAGGACCCTGAAGGCCACCCCGTCTGTGAGTTTCCTCTCATGCAAGATGTTAAACAAGAAGCTGGACCATCTAGCAGAACCGAAGTTGTTGCACCCTTCTTCAAGCAGGCGGTTCTCACCTGTAGAAAGGGAGCGGCTCTGATTGAAGTGTTGGTGGGGAGAGGACTGGGGGTGAGCGCAGACAGCAGGTGGCCTGTGCCCATCCTCCTTTTCTGTCCTCACTGAAGTCCCTGTGAGTGGACCTTCTCCAGGCACCAGACATCTGGTTTGGTGCCACTGTGACAAAGAAAATCAGTGTATTTTGAGTTGGGCTGGGTGATCAGGGACACACGTCCGGGACTACATGTTTGACAATAATCAGAATGGCAGTCAGAATTCTCTGGTGATGGCAGACAGACTTCTCAACAAGGTGGCCCACACAGAGCAAGAGCTTTGGAGTCAGAAGACCCGGGTTCTAGTCTTGACTTACTAGCTTTGTGACTTCTGAGGCTCACTTCTCCAAGTCTCAGTTTTCTGGTCTTTACAATGGGGAGAATAAGAATCCCCCTCCAAGAACTGTATGGAAAAGGAGGGACCCGCTGCGTTGTCTTGGCCTAGAAAGGGCAGTCCTGCTCACACAAACCTTCTCCAGGAGCTCTTGTCTGGCTTTCTGATGGCCCTTTGTGCTTGGATTCCCAGCATTGCCCCCAGGCCTCCAGCTTTGGTAATCGACTTGGAATACACATTGAGCCCCAGTGTCAGTGTTTCCTGGGACCCAATGCTGACAGTCACCCCTTGACTCAGGCTATACAACCATGGGTCCAAGATATCGGGTCACTCCTCACACTGGCCTTTCAGGACTCTGGCTGCTGCGGGTAGTGAGGGGACACGGGTGTAAGGGCAGGTGGGCTCGAGGCCCTAAGGCCTGCTTGGCTTCTGATCTGGCTCAGAGTCACCTTTCTCCTGAGACTTGGGTTCTGGGCCTGACTCAAGCTGAAAGAGCCTGCAGTGACTCCTCACGCTGCACCAGAAGGCCTTTTGCCAGTCAGACTTGGGCAGCCCAGTTCTTCAGCCAAGAAAGCTCCTGTCTGATCACAGGCCACTGTGGGCTGTCTTTAGGTCTGCGGAGGACGGCAAGCATGCAGGAGGCCAAACAATGGCCAGGACACAAGGTGAGCAGACAGGTCGGGCTCCCCAGATGAGTCCTGGCTGCCCAGGACAATCAGAAACGGCACTGCGGAGAATCCACTACAGCCACCAGCAGGGAGAGCAACAAGAGCTGTAAGAGGAGAGGGGTAGTGGCCTGAGAAACAAGAGACCGGGCTCTGATCTCAGCCTGGGTGGAAGCCAGCTGTCACCATACTTCATGGTTTCCTCATCAGCAAAAAGAACACCTTTGAGAAAAGATCCCATTGGTTCCTAGGAAAGAACATATGAGTACAAGAGCTTGAGTCACATGTGTTATTTACTCCCCAGCAGCCCCCATATGGGCACAGGAAAGATAAAGCTTCCAATCTGGCCTATTTGGAGACGAGACCCTCAGTTCCTAAGAACTCAACTGGAAGCAACACTTATCACACTTGATGCCTATCACACCTGATGATAACCAGTACCTCGCTGATCTCTGTAACACATGTTCTTGTAATTCCTGACCTCAGTGGATAGGACACCTTCTGCTTACTGTGAAGGTGTTAGCAGGAGTCAAAGGGTGTGGTTAGCCCGCCTTCGGAAAAGCAGGTTTGTCAAGCACCATCACTGTGGACGCCTGGTAATTTAATCTGCAGAATATCAGATAAGCAAACAAATCTTCTTAATGGGAGGAAACAAAGTCTGGGCTCAGAAACCAAGAAGGGAGATTGGGCAGCTATTAAAGAGCCCTTTCCTCTCCAGAGGCGATCGTTTCTATCTTCTTGCTGATAAAGAGAAAGAATCAGGTGTTTAATTCTACCTGGAAGAGGATGTGGTATTTCAACCACATGTTCAAATGTGGAGAAGCCTGACAGGAAACCAGAATCACGGAATTTCGCAGAAAGGAGGTGGGAAGACAAGAAGCAAGAATACCAGGGATTCAGGGAGAGAATCAAAGCAGCCAAACATACCTAGCCTCTGGGCTTAGCGTGGTGGGCTTTGGGGCAGGACAGGGTCCCAGCTGGTAAGAAGGGCCCATGGGGAGCATCTCCACAGTCTCCCCCCAGCCTGCACCTGGTCTCTCCTCAGTGGAGGAATTTCATGGCAATCCAAACTCATTTTACCATCATTTGATCAAATCGCTCATGTGAGAATTCTTTATATATGTCTACTGCTAGACCATTTAGGTATGACCTAAATCAAATCCCTTATGATTATACAGTGGAAATGAGAAATAGATTTAAGGGCCTAGATCTGACAGACAGAGTGCCTGACGAACTATGGACTGAGGTTCATGACATTGTACAAGGGACAGGGTTCAAGACCATCCCCATGGAAAAGAAATGCAAAAAAGCAAAATGGCTGTCTGGGGAGGCCTTACAAATAGCTGTGAAAAGAAGGGAGGCGAAAACCAAAGGAGGAAAGGAAAGATAAGCATCTGAATGCAGAGTTCCAAAGGATAGCAAAAAGAGATAAGAAAGCCTTCTTCAGCGATCAATGCAAAGAAATAGAGGAAAAAGACAGAATGGGAAAGACTAGAGATCTCTTCAGGAAAATTAGAGATACCAAGGGAACATTTCATGCAAAGATGGGCTCGATAAAGGACAGAAATGGTCTGGACCTAACAGAAGCAGAAGATATTAAGAAGAGGTGGCAAGAATACACGGAAGAACTGTACAAAAAAGATCTTCAAGACCCAGATAATCATGATGATGTGATCACTCATCTAGAGCCAGACATCTTAGAATGTGAAGTCAAGTGAGCCTTAGAAAGCATCACTACAAACAAAGCTAGTGGAGGTGATGGAATTCCAGTGGAGCTGTTTCAAATCCTGAAAGATGATGCTGTGAAAGTGCTGCACTCAATATGCCAGCAAATTTGGAAAACTCAGCAGTGGCCACAGGACTGGAAAAGGCCAGTTTTCATTCCAATTCCAAAGAAAGGCAATGCAAAAGAATGCTCAAACTACCACACAATTGCACTCATCTCACATGCTAGTAAAGGAATGCTCAAAATTCTCCAAGCTAGGCTTCAGCAATACATGAACCGTGAACTTCCAGATGTTCAAGCTGGTTTTAGAAAAGGCAGAGGAACCAGAGATCAAATTGCCAACATCCACTGCATCATGGAAAAAGCAAGAGAGTTCCAGAAAAACATCTATTTCTGCTTTATTGACTATGCCAAAGCCTTTGACTGTGTGGAGCACAGTAAACTGTAGAAAATTCTGAAACAGATGGGAACACCAGACCACCTAACCTGTCCCTTGAGAAATCTGTATGCAGGTCAGGAAGCAACAGTTAGAACTGGACATGGAACAACAGACTGGTTCCAAATAGGAAAAGGAGTACGTCAAGGCTGTATATTGTCACCCGCTTATTTGACTTATATGCAGAGTACATCATGAGAAACGCTGGGCTGGAAGAAACACAAGCTGGAATCAAGACTGCTGGGAGAAATATCAATAACCTCAGATATGCAGATGACATCACCCTTACGGCAGAAAGTGAAGAGGAGCTAAAAAAACCTCTTGATGCAAAAGAAAGAGGAGAGTGAAAAAGTTGCCTTAAAGCTCAACATTCAGAAAACGAAGATTATGGCATGCGGTCCCATCACTTCACGGGAAATAGATGGGGAAACAGTGGAAACAGTGTCAGACTTTATTTTTTTGGGCTCCAAAATCACTGCAGATGGTGACTGCAGACATGAAATTAAAAGATGCTTACTCCTTGGAAGAAAGTTATGACCAACCTAGATAGCATATTCAAAAGCAGAGACATTACTTTGCCAACAAAGGTCCGTCTAGTCAAGGCTATGGTTTTTCCTGTGGTCATGAATGGATGTGAGAGTTGGAGTGTGAAGAAGCCTGAGCACCGAAGAATTGATGCGTTTGAACTGTGGTGTTGGAGAAGACTCTTGAGAGTCCCTTGGACTACAAGGAGATCCAACCAGTCCATCCTAAAGGAGTTCAGTCCTGGGTGCTCATTGGAAGGATTGATGCTGAAGCTGAAACTCCAATACTTTGGCCACCTCATGAGAAGAGTTGACTCATTGGAAAAGACCCTGATGCTGGGAGGGATTGGGGGCAGAAGGAGAAGAGGATGACAGAGGATGAGACGGCTGGATGGCATCACCAACTCGATGGACATGAGTTTGGGTGAACTCCGGGAGTTGGTGATGGACAGGGAGGCCTGGCGTGCTGCAAAGGGGTCGTAAAGAGTCGGAGATGACTGAGCGACTGAACTGAACTGAATCAAAGTGTTGGCCTAGGCTGTGGTTTCTTCTGAAGGTTTGACTATGGATCTACTTTCAATGGTATTGATGTGTTTGCTGGCAGAACTAAGTTCCTTGCAGCTGTTGGACTGACGGCTTTAGTCCAGTGCTGGTATTGACCAGATGCTACCCTGTCCCTTGCCGCATGGGCCTCTCTACACGGCAGCTTGCTTCATCAAAAAAGTTGAAGTTGAGAAGGCAAAAGAGTCCAGCTGGAAAGTCAGTCTTTTGTAACCTAAGCATGAAACGGATACCCTACTGCTTTTGACATAATTTCTTTGTCATCAACAAGTCAACAGACCACACTCAAGGGGAAGAGTTTACATAAGGGTAATCTTTGGGGGCCATTTTTGAAAGCTGGCTACCAGACAATACTAGTATACACCTAGATACAGATGCTCTTTTTTTTTTTTTTTGCTGCACTGCTCAGCATGTGAGATGTTAGTTTTCTGGCCAGGAATCGAACCTATGCCCCCTGCATTGGGAGCAAAGTCTTAACCACTGGAATACTGGAGAAGTCCCCAGATGCAAGAGCCTGCTTTATCAGCGCATTTGTCTTGAAGATGAAAGGAGCAAAAGAGATATAAGCTTTCAGTCCTGATATGTGCTTACTCCAGTTAGAGCATTCCAACATGGGCTTATCCATGAAGTCCTTGCTGAAATAAATGGTCCGGTATCCTTCACCAAAATAGTCTGGCGGTCTGTCAAGAAACCTTTTCTGCTCAGCAAATGCTGAAGATAATTTTTGAGCAGTTGAGGCAATTTTACTTGACTAGTCTTTCATTTTGATGCCGTGATGATTCCAAAAGGGCTTGAATCCCTGTGACTACCAGTAGCTCATGACCAAAATTTTATTTCCTAGCCATACATTCAGAAGTTTGTGCATGTCAACTTGATCATTACCTTTTTCTGTTCAGTTCTCTTCACTCAGGCACAGTTTTCTTTGTTTATAAAATTTATTCTTTCCTTAAAAAATAATATGTAATACAAATATGCATTAAACATTGACTGAATAATTACAAAGTAAATGCATAATCAAGAAGCAAAATACTCTCCAGCCATGTAAGATGAAAAAGACCCTTTACAACACTGTGTTTATAGTTAATGTACTATTTATGTAACAATTTAAAAGGCAGATGTTGTGCTTTTTTTACCACACACACACACACACACACACAAGTGAATCAATAGGGCCATGCGAGGTTTTTCGATCTAAAGTTTTAAAGGAAAAGAAATAGAATACTGCTATACCTCAGAAGTCGGTTACCGACCTCATTCTCTTCATCCCTTCCTGATCACCCTGTCAAGTAACCAGTGGTAATTACCTGCTGGTTTTTTACAGTTGCCACACTCCAATGGTTCTTGCCCAGAACACATCCAAATCAAGGAAAGAAGCAGAAGCAGCAGTCCTCCTATCTCCACAGGACTTTGTAATGCTGGATCTCAGGTTCAGAGCTCCTCAGGTGACAGGAAATTGTATAATTTCCCTAAAAATCTCCACATATTTTTATCTGTTTTAGAAATCAGCATAGAAATGGAATCATCACATATGCCTTGCTTCTTTGGTTTTCCTGAGTTTCATCTGTGCTATTGTGCGTGGCTGTGATTTGCTCACTTTCATTATACTATATTCTACCAGGCAGACATTCGGGTTAATTTCAACGTGGGCTCTTAGGACTACGCTGAACTTTCTTAGGTATGTCACTGAGAGTTTCTGTGGATTGGAATTAGTGGCACACGGAGTATACAGAGCTTCAACTTCACCAAACAAGGCCAAATGTATTCTCATATGATAGAACCAAGCAATGAGCAGTATATAAGAGCTCCTACTAGCATTCCTTCTTTGACTTCCAGACTCCTTCCTCTGGAGTACTTTTATCCCATGTGTAATACTTGCATTTTCTTACCATTTTGAAACTTAAAAAAAAAATGACTTCCTTTTCAAAATCGCAGTTGTATGGTTCTTCACACTAGGTCTTCCAGCACTCTCATTATTTTAAGTGTTATAGTGAATGCTATTCGTAAATACTTTGAAACTAAGCAAAAACAGCAAATAAACATGAAGAGAGTAGCAGAAACCAAAATGATCCTTAAAGCCACCTTATACCTATTTGTGGCTGATAGATTTAGTGCTTTATTCTGAAACTTATTTTTGTTTTTAGCTAGCTTTTGAGTTAAAAATTGGCAAGCATAATGGTTGACGGGTGTGTCATTATACATTTGTCAAAACCCATAAGATGCACAACACAAAAAGTGAACTCTAATGCAAACTATGAAATTTAGTTAATAATGTGTCGCTAATGGCCCATCGACTCTAACCAGTGTACCACATTCTGCAAGATGGGGAAAATGAGAGGTGTAAGGGATCTCTGTACTTTCTACTCAATGTTAAATCTAAAACTGCTTTCCCAAAACTATTAATTTAAAAAAAAACTGTAAGCAGAATAGCTTCTGTATAACGGTAAAGAAATTTCCATTTCTCTAAACTTGAGGTTCAAGAGCAGAGATCAGCAAAGTTTGGGGACAAATCTGGACTGTCTGTTTTTCCAAGGCCTTCCAGCAGAGAATGGTTTTCATATTTTTTCAATGACTGGGGAAAAAAAAAAAGAACAACATTTTGTGACTTTTGAAATTTACATGAAATTCTCATTTTAGTTTCCATAAAGTTTTATTGGAACACAGTGTAACAAATCTACACAAATTTACACAGAGTGTAAATTATGGCTGCTTTTGTACTATAATGGCAAAGCTACAAAGACTGGTTATGTTACACAGATTGCATGGCCCACAAACCCTAAATATTGACTACCTGGCTCTTTATAGAAAACATTTATTGGGAGTACACTGGCAGTCCAGTGGTTGGGACTCTGTCCTTTCATTGGGGGTTAGGAGGGGCAGAAGTTTGATCCCTGGTAGGGGTCCCACAAAGTGCACTAGGGGAGCAAAACAAACAAACAAAAAACACAACAACAAAGAGTTAATTCCTAGGTTAGAGATCGCAGCCTTCATAGAATCATGAGATCTGAGTTCTAACATGTGTAAATGTGTGATCTCGGGTGAGACATTGCTCTCCTACAAGATTTCTGGACAAAGCTTTTGGGACTGCCTTCACAGCTTGTAAATTCTCTTCACATTGGATTTGACTTCTAGTCATAGCCAAAAGCCCTGGAGTAAGGCCCAGTAAATCAAGCTAGATATTATGGTTTTATCTAAATTAAATGTAACAAAAGACTTTGTTATGTGACTTGCAAACTGGCAGTTACAAATGCTTCCCAAAACATGTTTACAGCAACAACAATAAATTAAGTAGATAATGCAACTAGGCTACTATGGGAAGATGAACTTTAAATGGATATACTGTTTTGCCTTTTTTTTTCCTTAAAAGTTTGTTACTCCATATTCATTTATCCCTGTGTACTTTCCTATTCTTTTTCCATTTCTCATCAGCTTCTGCAAATTGCCAGGTATGTGAAATTAGGAACCAGAGATATTCACAAATTTCAATATTCTGTAATACAGTACTAGAATAAACCTTATTAATGAACTTATTACAATTACCTCCTTTGTTGCTGTTATTTAATAGTTTGTTACTTCATGCTTTGTTAAAATAAAGGGCAAAAGTTTAGTCTTTACTTTGCCCAGGACCTCTCATTAATTTATAATTGACCTTAGTGAAGAGTGAGCAAACCCCATCAGTCAGGTCAGTTGCTCAGTCCTGTCCAATTCTTTGCGACCTCATGGACTGACTGCACCATGCCAGGCTTCCCTGTTCATCACCAGCTCCTGGAGCCTGCTCAAACTCATGTCCATTGAGTCAATGATGCCATTCAACCATATCGCATCCTCTGTTGTCCCCTTCTCCAG
>SJYC01017347.1:0-87185 GCA_006408675.1 Madoqua kirkii
AAAGTGAAGAGGAACTAAAAAGCCTCTTGATGAAAGTGAAAGAGGAGAGTGAAAAAGTTGGCTTAAAGCTCAACATTCAGAAAACTGAGATCATGGCATCCGTTCCCATCACTTCATGGGAAATAGATGGGGAAACTGTGGAAACAGTGTCAGACTTTATTTTGGGAGGCTCCAAAATCACTGCAGATGGTGACTGCAGCCATGAAATTAAAAGACGCTTACTCCTTGTTAGAAAAGTTATGACCAACCTAGATAGCATATTCAAAAGCAGAGACATTACTTTGCTGACTAAGGTCCGTCTAGTCAAGGCTATGGTTTTTCCAGTGGTCACGGATGAATATGAAAGTTGGACTGTGAAGAAGGCTGAGCACTGAAGAATGGATGCTTTTGAACTGTGGTGTTTGAGAAGACTCTTGAGAGTCTCTTGGACTGCAAGGAGATCCAACCAGTCCATTCTGAAGGAGATCAACCTTGGGATTTCTTTGGAAGGAATGATGCTGAAGCTGAAACTCCAATACTTTGGCCACCTCATGCGAAGAGTTGACTCATTGGAAAAGACTGTGATGCTGGGAGGGATTGGGGGCAGGAGGAGAAGGGGACGACAGAGGATGAGATGGCTGATGGCATCAGGGACTCAATGGATGTGAGTCTGAGTGAACTCCAAGAGATAGTGATGAACAGGGAGGCCTGGTGTGCTGTGATTAATGGGGTCACAAAGAGTCAGACATGACTGAGCGACTGAGCTGAACTAATGCCAAGTATGCATGTTATCAGGCTTACTGTTTCAGGCCTGTCTTCAGAATATTTTTGGATATTAGGGAACCAATGAATAATAATAATGAAGAAGATGTGATCAGTTTAGTTCAGTTGCTCAGTTGTGCCGACTCTGCGTCCCCATGGACGGCAGCATGCCAGGCCTTTCTGTTCACACCAACTCCTGGAGTTTACTCAAACTCATGTCCATTGAGTTGGTGATGCCATCCAACCATCTCATCCTCTGTCGTCCCCTTCTCCTCCCCCTTCAATCTGTCCCAGCATCAGAGTCTTTTCTGATGAGTCAGTTCTTTGCATCAGGTGACCAAAGTATTGGAGCTTCAGCTTCAGCATCAGTCCTTCCATCATGATAATGATAACAGCTGAATACTGAAAACTCTCCCAAGCACTTTAAATACATTTCCTCACTAAATCCTCACAACTGCCCCTTTAGTATAAGAGGTATTGCTCTCACTATTTTACAGGTAAGAAAACAGAAGCTTAGAGTTGAAGGAAGTTTGCTCAAGGTTTCAAGGTTACTTAGTGGCGAAGCTAGAAGTCAAGTCTAGAACTGCTTGCACTCACATCCATACTCTCAGTTAATATGCTTGATGACGGAGCCAATGGCCGGCAGGAGCATTTAATAAACACTGGTGTGCGGCACTGGCAGCCCACTCCAGTGTTCTTGCCTGGAGGATCCCAGGGACGGGGGAGCCTGATGGGCTGCCGTCTATGGGGTCGCACAGAGTCGGACAAGACTGAAGCAACTTAGCAGCTGGTGTTGCAGAGTTAGACACAACTTAGCCACTGAACAACACCAACACCACCACAAATGCTCAGCTCTCTCCAGCACTGTGTCCCAATTTGTTGTTGCTGTTTAGTCGCACAGTCATGTCTGACTCTTTGTAACTCCATGAACTGTAACATACCAGGTTTCCCTGTCCTTCACTATCTCCCAGAGGTTGCCCAAACTCATGTCCATTGAGTCACTGATGCCATCCAACCATCTCACCCTCTGTTGTCCTCTTCTCCTTTTGACTTCAGTCTTACTCAGCATCACAGTTGTTTTCCAGTGAGGCGGCTCTTCGCATTGGGTGGCCAAAGTATTGTAGCTTCAGCCTCAGCATCAGTCCCTCCAATGAATATTCAAGGTTAATTTCCTTTAGGACTGACTAGTTTGATCTCCTTACAGTCCAAGGGACTCTCAAGAGTCTTCTCCAGTACCACAATTCAAAAACATCAGTTCTTTGGCATTCAACCATCTTTATGGTCTAACTCTCACATCCGTACGTGACTACTGGAAAAACCATAGCGTTGACTAGATGAACTTTTGTCAGTAAAGTGATGTCTCTGCTTTTTTTTTTTTATTTAGGTGGTCTGATATTGCCATCTCTTTCAGAATTTTCCACAGTTTATTATGATCCACACAGTCAAAGGCTTTGGCATAGTCAATAAAGCAGAAATCTTTCTAAATTCCATATATATGTATTGCTGCTGCTGCTGCTGCTAAGTCTCTTCAGTCGTGTCCGACTCTGTGTGACACCATAGACAGCAGCCCACCAGGCTCCTCTGTCCCTGGGGTTCTCCAGGCAAGAACACTTGGAGTGGGGTGCCATTTCCTTCTCCAGTGCATGAAAGTGAAAAGTGAAAGTGAAGTCGCTCAGTTGTGTCCGACTCTTTGTGACTCCATGGACTGCAGCCTACCAGGCTCCTTCAGCCATAGGATTTTCCAGTCAAGAGTACTGGAGTGGAGTTCCATCATCTTCTCTAATATATGTGTTAGTATACTGTATTGGTGTTTTTCTTTCTGGCTTACTTCACTCTGTATAGTCAGCTCCAGTTTCATCTACCTCATTAGAACTGATTCAAATGTATTTTTTTAATGGCTGAGTCTCCATTGTTTATATGTACCACAGCTTTCTTATCCATTCATCTGCTGATGTCTCTGTTTTTAATACACTCTCTAGGCTGGTCATGACTTTCCTTCCAAGGAGCAAGAGCCTTCTAATTTCATGGCGGCAGTCACCATCCACAGTGATTTTGGAGTCCAAAAAAATTAAATCTGTCACTGCTTCCACTTTTCCCCCTTCTATTTGCCTTGATGTGATGGGACTGGATGCCATGATCTTAGTTTTTTGAATGTTGAGTTGTAAGCCAGATTTTTCACTCTTCTCTTTGACCCTGACCCTCATCAAGGAGCTTTTTACTTTCTCTTCTCTTTCTTCGATTAGAATGGTATTATCTGTTTATCTGAAGTTTTTAGTATTTCTTTTGGCAATCTTGATTCCAGCTTGTGCTTCATCCAGCCTGACGTTTCACATGATGTACTCTGCATATAAGTTAAATAAGCAGGGTGACAATATCCAGCCTTGTTGTACTCCTTTCCCAATTTTGAACCAGTCAGTTGTTCCATGTCTGGTTCTAGCTGTTGCTTCTTGACCAGCATACAGGTTTCTCAGGAGACAGGTAGGGTGATCTGGTATTCCTATCTCTTTAAGAATTTTCCAGTTTATTCTGATCCACACAAAGGCTTTAGTGTAGTCAGTGAAGCAGACGTAGATGTTTTTCCGGAATTCTCTTGCTTTCTCTATGATCCAGTGAATGTTGGCAATTTGATCTCTGGCTCTGAATGCTCATATTAGGGAATTTCCTGGTGATCTAGTGGTCAAGACTCTGTGCTTCCAGTGTAAGGGGGCCATGGAGTGGATCCCTGGTTCAGGAACTAAGATCCCATAGGCCTGTCAGCAAGGCTCCCCAAACTATTAAATGCCCACAGCAACCCATGAAGTGAAGTGAAGTCGCTCAGTCATGTCCGACTCTTCGTGACCCCATGGACTGTAACCTATCAGGCTCCTCTGTCCATGGGATTTTCCAGGCAATAGTACTGGAGTGGATTGCCATTTCCTTCTCCAGCTTATCTTCCCGACCCAGGGATCGAACCCAGGTCTCCCGCATTGTAGACAGACACTTTACCGTCTAAGCCACCAGGGAAGTCTACAGCGACCCATAGCTGTACTATATTTGTCATTCTTTTAAAAATTATTGTTATTATTACAGAAGAAAGCAGTGAGACTTGAAAAGTTCAGTAACTTGCCTGGGAAATTCAAACAATAGAGTTTGGATGCAACCCCGGGGCAGCCTGACTCCCAGGCTCACACCTCAACTCTGAGTCACATTTAGAATGTGCCCTGACTCACGGACCCAGTGGAACACACACTGTATTGCCAATAAGTGGAATTTTCAGAGTAACTTCTATCTGTTTGGCAAGTTCAGTTTTATGTTTTAACTGCCTAGAGCCTTTCCCACATGAGTAATGCTTGGCATCTGTTGATCACCAGTAGTATGACCTTGCAGTTTCTCCTCTCTTGGGCTTGAAATATTTTCTGCCCATCCCCAGAAACTTCCCAAGTGCCAGCCCTGTGTGAATTAGAGGATAATGAGCTTGACACCCTCCCACTCCTGCCCCCATGAAATTTTGTGTAAACCTTACTGAAATTATTGTGTGGCTAACTGCATATTTTGCTCCTATTTACTACCCTGTCAGGATGTGAGCCTGTCACTAGTAAGGGCCAAGTTCTCAGAACAATGCTAGTTATTTTGTGTGTGTGTGACCGTGCCCAGTCTTAAATGCAATAGTTGGCTTAGCTTCCCCACAGCACATGGGATCTCAGCTTCTTGTTGCTTTTCAGTTGCTCAGTCATGTCCAGCTCTTTGCAACCTCATGGACTATAGCATGCCAGGCTTCCCTGTCTCCTGAAGTTTGCTCAGACTCATGTCCGTTGAGTTGGTGATGCCCTCCAACCAGCTCATCCTCTGTCACCTCTTCTCCTCCTGCCCTCAGTCTTTCCCAACATAAGGGAAAGATTCTTTTCCACTGAGTCAGCTCTTTGCATTAGCTGGCTATATCATTAGAACTTCTGCTGCAGCATCAACCCTTCCCATGAATAATCAGGGGTATTCACCACAATTCAAAAGCATCAAGTCTTGATGCTCAACCTTCTTTATGGTCCAATTCTCACATTTGTACACATAGTTAATTCCCTGACTGGGGATCAGATCCATATCCCCTGCACTGGAAGACAGATTCTTAACCACTGGACCACCAGGGAAGTCTGAATGCTGGCTATTCTAAGTCAAGACTGTTCTAAAAGGCTTTGGGATTTTCTGACACCTGACCTCCGTTTGTCTGAAAGTTCCCATCTCTCCCAGGTTCCCTTTCCCCAGTCACAGCATTGCTTCACCCCTCCCAGACCTTCTACTCTTGAAAAGGCCACTAAAGCGTTTCTAATGTCCACCTCCACTTCCTGCAGCATGTTTGAATGTGAGTTTCCTAAAGTCTTATCAGCGTGAAGAATCTGAAGTCTTTCTGGTGTTCTCTGCTTACCTCCCAAATCCTTATCAAGCCCTCATAATTTGATTCCAGATTAAGAAAATGGCAATTTTGCCATACAAATGAAGGCTGTGTACCCCAAGGGTGTCACAATTTCTTTGTCCTTGTCTTTCATATAATGCATTATCCTCTGCCATTTGAGGAGGAAATTCCTTTTTCATCCTTAATCTTTTGTTTATTTTTCATTGCTTTCGTCCCTTTGGATGCTTCCAAATGGCCATTTACTTTCTTTCTATAACAATGTTTTTCCTTTTTGAACCAGGACTTGGCTAAGCTTAATTTTTTCATCTGTTAAGGAGTTGGACTAGGTCAGGGCCAGAAACCTTTTTATGTGAAGAGCCAAATAGTATTTTTGGCTTGTGGGCCATGAGGTTGCTGTTGTTGTTTTCCAGTCACTCAGTCATGTCTAACTCTTTGCGACCCCATGAACTGCAGCGTGCCAGGCTTCTCCGACCTTCACCATCTCCCAGAGTGTGCTCAAACTCATGTCCCTTGAGTCAGTGATGCCATCCAACCATCTCATCCTCTATCGTCCCCTTCCCTTCCTGCCTTTAGTCTTTTTCATCATCAGGGTCTTTTCCAATAAGTCAACTTTTTGCATCAGGGGGCCAAAGTATTGGAGCTTCAGCTTTAGCATCAGTCCTTTCAATGACTATTCACAGTTGAGGTCTCTATAGCAACTACTCGGGTCCGCCATTGTAGTAGGAAAGCAGCCAGAGAAAGTACAGGAACAAGTGAGTGTGGCAGTGTGTCAATAAAACTTTATGTGTGGTCACTGAGATTAAAATTGCATATAATTTTCACCTTTTATGAGATCCTCTTTTGCCAACCAGGTAAAATGTAGAAGCCATTCCTAGTTGTGGGATTGGAAAAATCAAGCACTGGGCCAAGTTTGTCTTCACTCTAGATGATTCTGTTTCCTCCTTAATCTTAGCACTATGATATTTCAGAATTGGTGGGTGGAGGGAGAGTTTTCATTCAGTTCAGTTCAGCCGCTCAGTCATGTCCGAATCTTTGTGACCCCATGAACTGCAGCACGCCAGACCTCCCTGTCCATCACCAATTCCTGGAGCCTACCCAGACTCAAAGGGGGAGGGCTTAGAAGCTATCAAATCCAAACACCTTGGGTACCACAGGAGGAAACAGTGGCCCAGAAAGACAAAGTGACTGACTCCTGTTCACACAGCTCAGGACCACAGCTTGAGTCTCTTGGCTCACAGTCTGGGTCACCACCATCCCTGTGCACTGCCCCCCAGGACTGAAACAGATACTGGGTTCCATTTATTGGCAGAATGAGACATTTTATTTATTTATTTATTTAAAGTCCACCAGCTGGGGAGGGGGGGGTGCTTATATTTGGCTGCACCAGATCTTTGTTGTGGCATATGGGATCTTGTTCCTAGACCAGTGATCGAACCTCAGCCCCCTGCATTGGGAACACATAGTCTTAGTCACTGGCCACCAGGGAAGTCCCAGAAGGAGATAATTTTAAAGTGTTACAAGCTTGGGGAACACTCCTTGCTCTTGCCTGGAAATTTTATACCTCAACATTTAAATAAAAATGTGACTGTGAACACGTTATTTGAATGAATATATAAATTACTTGCATCTATAAAACACTAAAGAGTTTGCTTTTTTGTTGTTGTTATGATTAAGGTCAATTTAGACAATGGCTTAAATTGACTCAGAGCAATTTACAGATACTCTCAATTTGTGACACTTGAATGGAAAAAAAGATAAGTAAAGTCAATGTACCTAGAAAATTTTCTTGGATGAATTGGATGGAAGTACTAAATAGAAGAATAATCTCACATATATACAAGCACACAAAAGGAAGAAAATTGGTACGTGTCCTAGAAGACAGGTAAAATTAGCATAGATAAGTTAAAGGCTGCCCCTAGAAAAGCTGTGGAGAGAGTATGCCTCTTCCATCCTCCAAGAAGTCCTACAGAGCATTTGTGACAAGAGCCTGATTTTGAAGCAAGATTGATTCAATCACAGAGCAGCCAGCTTAAAATATGAAGCCCTATTTCAAAACTTAACAGTCTTCATCCAAATGGATTGACCAGGCAATAAAGAGGGAATTCCCTGATGGTCCAGTGGTAAAGAATCTGCCTTTCAATGTGGGGGCCATGGGTTTGAGCTCTGGTCAGGGAACTAAGATCCCACTTGCCACTGGGCAACCAAGCCCACACACCACAACTAGAGGGGCTCTCAAGCCACACTGAGGACCAATAAATAAATAAAATTGTTTTAAAAAAAGATAGGCTATCGAAACACCTGTCCTTTCCTTTCCCTGTTTATATGCTAACAATGGGTTCAGGGTTTTAGAAGGATGTGTGTGTGTGTGTGTTCAGGTGGGGACTGGGCAACTGCTTTAAAAATTCAGTGCTTCCATTACCATCCGTAAAATAGATAGCCCATGGGAATTTGCTGTATGACTCAGGGAACTCAAACCGGGGCTCTGCAACAACCTAGAGGGGCGGGATGGGTAGGGAGGTGTGGGGGAAGTTCAAGAGGGAGGGGACATATGTAAAACTATGGCTGATTCATGTTCATGTTTGGCAGAAAACAACACAGTTCTGTAAAACAAGTATCCTTCAATTTAAAAAATACATAAATTTAAAATTTAAAAAAAAAAAGAGAAAGACACTCAGAGATGTTAAACCCCTCAATAGTGGGGGGGAAAAAAAAATCTGTGCTTCTCCTTCCCTTTTTGGTGTCCAGGCAGGATAAGAAGGAATTTCATTTAAAGTAGCCCATGATGAGTTTTAGAAAGATAGTAGAAAGAGAAGAAGGTGGCCCAGAAAGAAAAGACTGTTCCAGGATTCCCATCTGGAACGCGGTTTCTGCTTCCTGAATCTTCACACTACTTCTGCAGTTTCTCAACTTGCAGGAGAGTCCCTGCCTTGGCAGCCAACTCTGGCAAGTGGTCCAGTGAGAGACACTACAACAAAGAGGGGCGGGGAGAGACCGCGAGTAGCTTTCCGGATGGCTCCCACGTTCCCCTCATCAACCTGCTGCGGACTGCTGGCTCGGTCACCTTCCCGAACTCTTCCCTGGGCCTGTTTGCACGCTCGCCTGGAAAGAAACGGAACTGCCTCTGGCAGTGGCAGCGCCGGTGATGCAAGCTCGGGTACCTTTCTGCTAGACACAAAGCCGACCTCGATGCCAGACACACGGACGCTTCCAGCCAGCATGCAGGGTCCCCCCATGTGTGAACCTGCTCTCGGGCCAAACCATTTCCTCCTCTCCCTGGAGCTTTCAGGAGTTCAAGTCTCCGTCTCACCAAAGAAAAGGAGCTGGGCTTTTTACTTTGCAGAGGAGGAAGTGAGTGGCTTGGCTTTTCCTCTGCGGGTAACGAGGCCTTGACCTTGGCTTATCATCTCCTTCTGCTTCCTTAACCACACACAACACACAGTCAACACCTGGAAGGTGGATTTGGGCATCCACGTCCACTCAGGTAGAAGTCCTAGACATTCTTATTTTCTGCTCACCTGGTCCATTCTTGGGCATGTTTGACTTCTGACCTCTCAGTTTTATCCCCCTTTCCCTACCTATCTCTAGATCTTTTATACATGTTTGTTAATTAATTAGTTCTGCCATCAGTATTGGGTGAGGCCATGTGCAGGCACCGTGCCAGAGCTGGTGGAGACAAGATAAAGGAGGTCTCTGTGTGCCTGAGACTTCAGATGCGGCAATGAACAGGGTAGTCGAGAAATAATTATCTAAGTACCCACAGCCTTACTGTGTGGTGAGCGCTGTGAAGGATATTTGCTCACTAAATATTTGTAAGGAGCTACTCATGCCAGGCTGAGGGCACAGTGGTGATCATCAAGAGACACCCCCTGCCTGTTTTCATGGAAATAGACCATCAAGCTCACAATCGCACTCAAAAGTGCTACAGTTACAATCTCAGGGTATAATGGGGTAGTCAGGGATGGCTGCTGGGAGGCAGTGATGTCCAAACAGAGACCTGAAGCCAAGCTAACTTGCTTAGCTTCTCTGCCATCTACCCAGGAGTGGGTGTGATGCCCCAGCCTTTTGCTGTACCTGGTCTTCTTGCCAGGGAACCACTCGGACTAACCCAAGACTTCCCCTGGGACCACCCCAAGGTCCCTGACAGTGGGTGTCTGACACGTGGACCATCCAATTACTTCAGCTTTGCTCACCACCTAGCACAGGGCCTGCCCATAGTAACCATTCACTGAATATTAGTATTTCATTTAAAGGAAAAAATCTCCATTTCTTTAGTAACTAGCTCCACTCCTCTGTGGTTGGGGGTCTCCTCTCACCTTATTCTCACATTCCTTTGCCCTCTGGGGACAGCTAGTGCTAGCTGACTTCTATCTTCTATAATCATCTTGTTGTTATTGTTGTTCAGTTGCTCAGTTGTGGCCGACTCTTTGTGACCCCCATGGACTGCAGCACACCAGACTTCCCTGTCCTTCACCATCTCCCAGAGCTTGCTCAAACTCATGTCCATTGAGCTGGTGATGCCTTCCAACCATCTCACCCTCTGTCATCCCCTTCTTCTCCTGCCCTCAATCTTTCCCAGCATCAGGGTTTTGTTTTTTTTTTTTTTCAACACAAGGCCAATTGCTAATTTACATTTCAGCCTCTGGGTTGGGTGTCTCCTTACTTTGATGAACTGAAACCCGGAGCAGTCCTTCCTTCCTGGCCTCCGTCACACTTGCTTCAGCAGCCCCTAGACTTCCTGGCCTCTGTTTGCACAGCTGGAAGATAAAGCGGGAGGAACGGGCATGGCTTCAGGATTTGCAACAATAGGAGGCTCAGAAGCGTGACTGCTTGCTGGGGTAGAGCTTGGCTCCCCAGTTCTCATCTCCTTTCCCTACTTACTCTTCTGTCTTCGCTCACCTGAAGCATCAGCGGGGCCTGGTGAACTAAGAAGCGTTCAGAGCCCAGGAACACGAAGTTCTGACTGCAGGTCTCCTCCCAGGGGGCATCTGAGCAACTGCTTCGCAATAATTGCTCCTTGGCTGCAAGAAGAGCCAACCAGCCCCGGAGTGGAGTCCTCATGAAGACAATTTGCAGACACTTAGCGGAGTTGAAGTTCAGGGTCAGTGCTCAGCGTGGCTCCTAGTAAACATCTTGGAGCTTTTAGGAGAACAGCTGCTGAGGAGGGTAGAGAGCTTCAGGGCCCTACCGGGGAGGGGCTAAGGGAAGGCAGTGCTGGGCAGCTGGCCACTTGCCATCACTGGGAGGACACAGCCTAGCCTCACTGTCTGTTTTGAAGCTGTTTCATGGTGTTGTTTCTGCAGTGGTAACAGGCCGCCAGATCTGACCTTGTTCAAGTGGTCACCTAGCTCTCCTCTTGGGCCTGATGCAGCGCCTGTCATTCATGGCCCCAGCTGGCAGGTGGGTGTCGCCTTGATGCCAACAACCACTTTCCAATTAATCCTCAAGTTGACTCTTTCCTTCCTTTAAGGTATATGAGCTGTGATGACTCGAGGAGCTCCAAGAAACTGCTCAGCCTAGAGCCTGAGGAGAATTGTTTAAAATCATATATAACGTAACCACATTTTCACAATAAAATAGAAAAAATTAAGGGAAAACACACATGATCTTGTTAACTTGACATTTTACTCCTGTTGCCATTTTGATGTATTTTCCTTCATCTTTTGCAAATGCACTTTTTTACAATGCTTTAATAATGTATGTTAAAGTCAATGTCCTGTTTTGCTTTTTGTTTCTATCCAGTCTTCATGATAATGCCTTTGATTGGCTAGATACTATGTATTGAAAGAATAGCTCTTATTTATCCTAATTGTCTCTTACACCTTTAGATTTTCTTGCATCCAGTTTTTCCACTGGTGGAATGGCACTGGAAGCCACGTTTTGGTACAGTATCCACAGTATAGCCCTAGGAAACAGCTCACGTCACACGGCAAAGTAACTCTCTCTGCTAAAGGCTGGCTTAAGTGAAGGAGGCCATCTGGGATATCTGGACTGAGGCTAATTGTATATCAGTCAGGCAGTGCTCCATTGGTAGATGAGACTCTGTCTCAGATCCTGGATTTGTAACCTGTCTCATTTCTATCTCTGCAAACACCCAGTTCAATGCTCTCTCCACTTCTGTGAACACATGATAGGTGAAACATGGCTATTCCTGAGCTCCTGGGTTCAAATCACCTTTCAAGAAATTCTGTCTCTTAATCCTCATTCTCAGTTCCACACAGAGGGCATCTGAAGACCCTCTTTAGGTCTGGTCTACCTCTCCTCTCTTCTGTCAAACACAGTCAGGGAGGTAGGGTCGCCTAGTACCCACTGGAAACCCACTCAGTCACTATTACACATGATATATTCTTGCCCCAATTGAAGGCAACCCCTTCTAACTGTGCCCTGCTTCCCACTCCTTCTCACCTGCTCAAGGACAGGAATCTTGCAACTAATCTCTTTCTCTTCTGGGTCTCAATTTCTCCCATCATTTATACCCTTTTTTTTTTTTTTTCAGCAAACATGTTCTGGTATCTTTCAATTTAAAGCAAATAAAAAACCTCCTCTGACCCCATGTCTTTCTCCATTTAACACCCAATTGCTCTGCTTCTATTGACTGATAAGATTCTCAAGCGAATAGTCTATACCCTGTCTCCAGTTAACCACAGATGGGCACTTGCCATGGGCACTTGCCAGCTACCTCTACGAGGGTTAGATCAAGTGCTGCTGCAGCTGCCGATCTTCAATATCCCCTGAAGGGAGTTCACCATCAGGAATGAGGCACTCTATACTCTGGAAAACTGGTGGAACAGGTCTTCAGATCAGTTCAGTTGCTCAGTCATATCTGACTCTTTGCAACCCCATGGACTGCAGCATGCCAGGCTTCCCTGCCCTTCACACCTCCCTGAGTTTGCTCAAACTTATGTCCATTGAGTCGATGGTATCATCCAACCATCTCCTCCTCTGTCGTCCGCTCTTCTCCTGCCCTCAATCTTTCCCACAGTCAGGGTCTTTTCCAATGAGCTCTTTGCATCGGGTGACCAAAGTATTGGAGCTTCAGCTTCAGCATCCATCCTTGAGGATACCATCTATAATTGATGCTCAGATTCCCTAGAGAACGAAGGAACTGCTTCCCCTAGTTGTCAGGCACGTCGGTCCATCTTGGAATTGTCCTCAGAAGAGCAGACTTGCTTTGTCCTTCCCAGGGATGGCCCATAGCCAAGGACTGGTTGATGTGAGGGTGCAAAGCATCAATGTGAGACAACGCTGAAGGACTCCCAGTTGGCCTGGACAGGCGGAGGCTTCTGCTGCAACAACATCACATTAGAATTTCTCCCTCTGCCCAGTCCTGCTTCCCTCATTTCCTCCCTTCAAGGTACTGTTCCTGAGATCTCCCAAATCTATACCTCGGAATTTGCGTCCAGGGAACCTGACCTAGGACAATAAAGTCTCCTGGTTTTCCTTACCTCATTCTGCCACCTGACTTATTATAAGCTCCTTCCTGATTTCTACCACAGCAATTTCAAACTACTCCTTTCTCTCTCTCTCTTTCACTCCTATTCTCTCTTTTGCCTTTTTTATTTGTTTGTATTGTCTGGTTGTTACAGGTGCTTTGGTAAACTGATATAATCATCCCACTTTAACAGTTTTCCTTAGAAATAACCACACTACCCAATGACTGTATACAACTTGTCTGAAATCTATGGAAGAGAGAGATTACAGGATGGATTTTATACACTGGGTTAGATAAAATAAATGCAGCATTATCTATTCTCTCGTAATTGGTTAGCTAAGAAGCAAATCAGATCAAACCAGTGAGGTGGAATTAGGTACTTAGGTGCTATTTTGTTGTAAGTATATTTTATTATTTCTCTTAATTCAGTTCTAAAATAACAAAGAAAATGACCAAAAGTTTGGGTTTGCAACAGCTGTAAACCTCCCAGCGGGACAAAAGAGGACTGAACACTTTTCCACAAGAGTTTCACAAGGTAAGGAACCAAGAGGCAATTGAATTCCTAGGTGCAGAGGTAAAGAATCCGCCCACCCGTGCAGGAGGCACAGGAGACGCCAGTTCGATCTTGGGTCAGGAAGATCCTCTGGAGAAGGAAATGGCAACCCATTCCAGTATTCTTGCCTGGGAAATCCAGTGGACAGAGAGGAGCCTTGTGGGCTATAGCCCATGGGGTCGCCAAGAGTCAGACACGACTCAGCACATACACACTGGGTCAAGCCACAGAGCTGGTTGTTGTATATAATCCAGACTACTATGTACAAATGAGATCATCTAGAAAACCAGAAAATGTTCATTACCTAACACAGTGCTCATATATTAAAAGCACCTCTACAACGATGTTGACCTCTTAGTTTTGGCACCTGAACTTTGGTTATGTTAGACTTTAGTATTAGTAGAGGACAGGGGAGCTCCCTTCCCTGGTTCTGCAACTTTTCTGTAAATCTCAAATCAAAAGCTTAAATAGAACACCAATTAATATGTCAGCCCAATTTGATTAGCAAGCCATTGAGAAGAACCTCTGTATGCTGAAACTGGGTATTTGATGATGCCAGTCATTCAGAGCATAGCTCTGAACACTGAAGTCAGACAAAAGGCCTTTGAACCCCTCAGAGTCCTCAGGAACTCTTAGGAAAGGCAGGCGTGCTCAGAGCAGTTCCGCATGAAGGTATTGACAGGACCAGAAGCTGCCAAGCCATCCAGACTGTGGCAAGTAGTGCTGGAAGGAAAACAGTGAATATGTGCACAGCTGGCTGGGGACACAATGGAGAGGCAGACAGAACCAGGCACGTCACGGAGGGTGGCGGGATTATAATGCATTTCAACGGAGGGCATTCATGGTGATGGTTTTGGGTGATAAATAAAGGCTGAATTTATTTTTGGCTTAGGTAGGAAAGACTTCTTAGAATGCCTGCTCCTCTCCGTCTGCATACCTTCTTTCCTAGGAGGAAATGCTGTGGAGGCAGAAGAATATGAGCTTTGGGGTCCACATCTCACACTATTCCTTCATCTTTCTGAGTCTTGGTTTCTCTGCCTATCAAATGAGAACACTCATAGGTATCCTGCAAAGGTTGCCGTGACGATTCTGTATACAACTCTTTATGAAACGGAAAAGCCTGGCCCTTGGTGGACGCAAGGGGTTCTGGGAGCTAATAGACGCATGTCTGCCTGAGATTGGATCCTGCTTCTCAGATCACCCTGCCAGTTGCAGTACTTTGAGGCTCCACTCTGTTGTGTCTCTGAGCACAAGACGGGCCCAGTCAACGACCTTCTTACGCCCAAGCAATCAGGATGAAACTTACGAGTTGGAGTTTCAAGGCTCCAGCACCTTTGTGGTCTTGGCCTGACTTTGCATCATCTGTTTCTGTATCCTTTCTCCTCCCAGAAGTCCCCATGAGGCTAGCAGAGTAGATGCTTCTGGGGCTGCCATTACTCTCCATCTCCAAGGTGGTGGTGCATTGCTCAGGGCAGCTCTGCCCTGAGCTTTCAGAAGTCATCTTTCTGTAGATGGACTCTTCTTTGGATTAACCATTTCTGACCTTTTCAACCTAAGAGTGATAAGATCCAGAAGGCTAAGATCAGACACCAAGAAAGCCATTAGCCTGGTTTAAATGTCAGTCAATAGTGCCTGTCTATTCTGAGTCCTCTTGGTCCCCTGTGATCCACCCTCATTCATCAGGGACAAAGGTGGTCATTGGAATCAGCGCCTAGAACAGGATCTCCTCCACAGAGCTCTCTCAGCAGCCTCAGTTTAGGAAACAAGCAAAGAGTTCTTTCATGACTAGTAAGGTCCTGGAACTCCCCCTAATCTGCAGCCATTATTTGAACTTTCTAGAGGGATGTCCTGGGCTTCCCTGGTGGCCCTAGTTGTAAAGAACCCACCTGCCAATGCAGGAGACATAAGAGATGCTGGTTCGATCCCTGGTCAGGAAGATCCCCTGGACGAGGGCATGACAACCCACTCCAGTATTCTTGTCTGGAGAATCCCATAAACAGAGAAGCCTGGTGGGCTACAGTCCATAAGGTTGAAAAGAGTCAGACAAGACTGAGCGGCAAACACACACAGAAGGACGTTCTGGTTCAGGAAGTCCTAGGTTTTGTCCACCGTGTTTCCATGGGCTGAGAAGGCAGGGTTCACTGAGGCACAGCTGGCCTCCTACACTTTTCTGCAGGGAGAATCCTCTCAGGAAGGTTACTTGCAAAGTAGGCTCTCCTATTTCACTACATGATATTTCTGTGACCTCCTGCCCCTAAGACCTGTTGTGATTACACCAGGGGCCAGCTGACCCTCTCAACACTGGACTAGAATCCTCTAAGAAGACACCAGGGCATTTCTTCAAGAGTGTTCTATACAAAAGCTGAGCATCTCATAAAATGGCAACTCCACCCTTCCAGTTGCTCAGGCTAAAACCTTGAGGTGTTCATGATGATTCCTCTCCTCTCACATCCCACTTTCAACTCACAGCAAAGCATTTTGGTTCTACCTTCAAAGTGACCACTTCTCTCCATCCATGTATCGCTGCACCTCATCCAAGGCACCATCATCCCTCACTGAGAGTTTTGCAGAAGGCTCCTAACGGGTCTCCTGGCTTCCACTCCTGCCCTTCAGCGATCTAGTCTCAGCACAGCACTCAGTGGGGTCCTTGGCTACCCATGCACAGCACTCCTTTGCTACAAATGCTCCCAGTGCCTCACCAGCCTCTTTCCTGCTTCTCAAAGGCATCAACACACTTCTGCCTCAAAACCTTTGCTCATGCTGTGCCCTCAGGGTAGGACACGCTTCCCTCAGAAATTGATCAGCTTCATCCTCACCTCCTTCCTGCCTCTACTGATAAGGTTGCCTTATCATGAGAGTCTTCCCTTGTCACCCCCTGCCAACACTTACCCAGTTTTCTTGTTTGCTTTCCACTGACTCTCTGGCTCATGTATTTAATGGTTTTGTTTTGGCAGTCTCACCCAATGGAAGGCTAGCTCAGTGAAGTCAAAAGCTTTGTCTTTTTTGATTTGCTGGTGCATTTCCAGACACAGGGACTGGAGGCACTCAGGAAATACTATTGAATGGCTGAGGGAATAGAAATTACTAATAATTGGGAGGGAACTTCCCAGTGATCTAGTACTTGGGATTCAAGGCTCTCACTGCTGGGGCCTGGGTTCGAGCTCTGATTAGGAAACTAGGATTTCACAAACCACATCGCACAGCCAAAAAAATAAAATGAAAGAACTGAGTTGGAGCACTGTGGAGTATAGTGAGGTGTGGGGTAATCTTGAGCCAAAACTCTGATTTTCAAGCCTTCCTTAATCTCAGAAGTCTTTAAGTGAAACCAGAGGGTTGAAGGGGGAGGGATCATTGAGGAACTGGGGGCCCATTCTTGGGACTCTCCTCCTGCTCTTCAAAGAAGTCCCTGACATACCATGGCTGAACTGCAGGCAGCTGAGCAGCACAAATAACAGCCAGTGATCCAGCAGATCATTTTAATGTTGTAGCTCATTGAAGTAGTGTTGATGATGGTTTAGAGAACTTTTGGTCCTTTAACTATCGTTTTGGGTCTGCATATGAGTTCTTTTAAGATATTCTCCAATTGAATCCCTTTATCTCAAAAGATTACCTTCCTTCTCAGAAAAGATTTGTATCCATCAACTTTATGATACAGTTTTCTGGAACATCATGCAGTAAAAAGCAAAGACTTCTTGTGATGGCATTTTGGCCAGGCATCATTGAACCAGGAAATGTTTAGACTTCAGTATTTGGTGATAGGTGAAGAATAAGAAACTGAGATGTTCATTATCCGAACAAACACTTACAAAGTGACTGTCTCGTACCAGGCACCTCTAGATGCTGAAGATTCTGTTAAGAACTAGAAGAAGTCCCTGCCCATGGCGATTGCATTTGAGAGGGCCAGGCTGATAGGAAACACACAAAAGTGACTTGTTTATTTTCAGATATTATTACAGGTCATAGAGAAAATAAATGAAGACTATGTCACAGAGAAACACTAGGGATTTGTCAAATAACCATGGTCTTCTTTGCTGCTCAATTTTTCTAGAGAATTAATCAAGCCAATTTCCTTATTTCAAGACTGAACAGTGAAATTTCATGTTTAGAATGGTTGTCCAGAAGATATGAAAGATTAAATTCTATTCTTTATATTTATTTTTAAGAAAAGAAAGAAAATATGAGGGAGAAAGGAATAAAGGAGGAAGAGAAGGATATAACTATGTTCTAAAAAAAACTCCTTACAAGGTGGAGAAAATCAATTAACCAAAACATGCTATTCCCAAAGAATCTCAGCTAATCAAGGATCCATTGACTCAATTACAGTTGCATCTTACCACTTTGACTATTTGAACTGAAAGTCTAGGAAATAGTGTTTATATCTGTTTATTTTCCCTGATTTTGAAAATTACTTTTTCCTGGAGAGAATCCCGGTGTGGTGTTTATAATTGCTGTTTTGATCTCACATATCTCTCACTCCATAATCTAGTTCTTTTTGGATATACAAATGACATGTGATTCATCTGTGGTCTTTATATAACTGGGAAAAAATATGTCTGCAAAAATGACACATAAAAAGCTACAATACTTTTTAGATCAAAGCAGTTCAATTTCAAACTGATTCAGAACATGTGATTACTGACCTTGAAAAGGGCTCAAGGTGCGTCCAGGACCACATGATTGTTTCTGGTTTTTGATCAGCTAATAAAAGGCAGATACATCCTTCTCAGAGTGAGTCCAGTTAAACTGACCACGACACAGACAGGGCCTGCATGACTGAGATTCCTTTCCTATCTATAAATACAGCTTATAAAGTCAAGGAAAAAGGACGTGTAGAGGCACTCTGGAATGTTCCTGGGCATGGTGGCACCAGTCTAGACAGATATACAATCAGAACAGTGTAACTAGTCAGGTCTGGAGTTTTGAATCACAGTTCCAGGGGAGATGCCTGAACCATGGTTGAGAAGTGATTTTTCCTTTCTTCTACCATCAGACTCTCATATAATAACTGCTAACTTCGGAAAAGGCAATGGCAACCCACTCTAGTACTCTTGCCTGGAAGAGCCTGGTAGGCTGCAGTCCATGGGGTCACCAAGAGTCAGAGATGACTGAGCGACTTCACTTTCACTTTCATGCATTGGAGAAGGAAATGGCAACCCACTCCAGTGTTCTTGCCTGGAGAATCCCAGGGATGGGGAAGCCTGGTGGGCTGCCGTCTATGGGGTCGGGGAATTTTTCCTTTCTTCTACCATCAGACTCTCATATAATAACTGCTAACTTCGGAAAAGGCAATGGCAACCCACTCTAGTACTCTTGCCTGGAAGAGCCTGGTAGGCTGCAGTCCATGGGGTCACCAAGAGTCAGAGATGACTGAGCGACTTCACTTTCACTTTCATGCATTGGAGAAGGAAATGGCAACCCACTCCAGTGTTCTTGCCTGGAGAATCCCAGGGATGGGGAAGCCTGGTGGGCTGCCGTCTATGGGGTCTCACAGAGTCGGACACGACTGAAGCGACTTAGCAGCAGCAGCAACCTCTGAGTACACAGTAGGTGCCTCTGTTATATTCATTAGCTCGTGCAACTATTTTGTCATATGTATATCATTATTATATCCATTTTGAAGATGCAAAAACTGAAGCTTAATAAGATAATTTGCACAGTCTCACTTGCTAGTAACTGAAAGAATCAGAATTTCAACTGAGGAGAATGACTCTAGAGGAGGCATTCATAAACACTTTTCTTTGATACCATCATGTGTTGGCATTTCTTGGAAAGTTTTGTTAAAAGAGAAAAAACGGATTAGGTTGTTATAACAAACTACCCACTCTCCAAACCAGGCTTAAAGACCACCCGCTTAGAGTAATCAGAGCATCTCTGTCTTGCCGCTGTACCTGGCAAAGGGATAATTGTAATCAGCAGAGAGGTTGAACCTTTGTCCTAGGAAGAGGCTTGGAGCCTTCTCAATGAGCCCAGACTCCTGGATGATAATGAAAAGGAGGAGATGGTGGCAATGATTAATAGCAACCAACCCCCACATTTATTGAGCCTTGCTCTGGGCTAGGCATTAAGGTGTTATGCTAAGCTCCATAGATGGATTATCCCCGTTGATCCTTCCTCAAACCTTCTGAGTCAGCACTGTTATCATTCTAAATGTTAAAAGGAGGAAAACTCAAATTTAAACTGTGTGCCCTGCATAAGGTCATGCAGAATTCCTAACTGACAGATATTTAAACCTTCATCTATCTGATTGCAGCAGCTGGATCCTTAACCACTAGACTGTATGCAGCCCAAGGTCAAGCCAAGCTGAACGGTGGGGTCAGGGGAACTGCCTGAGTCAGAAACGGAAAGATGAATCAGCTAAGAAGGAAGTGGAGTGAGCCTGCATCTCAGACGCGTCTGACTCTTTGAGAAATCCATGGACTGTAGCTCGCCAGGCTCCTCTTTCCATGGGATCTCCCAGGCAAGAATACTGCAGTGGGTTGCCATTTCCTACTCTGGGGGGTCTTCCCAACCCAAGGATGAAACCTGTGTCCTCTGCTTTGGCAGTTGGATTCCATGCCAGGGAGCCTCCTAGGAAGTCCAAGGCTACAGCAATTTAGAATGTATTCATCAAGCCATTGATTCACTCAATTCTTTAACAAATATTTCTTGCACACTCACTATTTGTTAAGCTCAGCTAGTTCCACTCATGAGCTCTTTAATTTGTTCAGCAAACATTTACTGAATGCTTCATCTTGAAGAGATAAAGATAAATAAATCCCAGTCCCCAGAAGCCCCTATTTAGCAGAGAAGTTGTGTTGACAAATTACTAAAGTAAATAAATAAATAAATAAAAATCACTTACCCAAACAAATAAATCAACCCCAACAACCCCGGGGGCTTGCTTTCTGGACCACCCCCACTCCTTTCACAGAGTCTGGCTGCACAAGGCGCTCGCTCCTGCCTGAGGATGCCGGAAGCTGGTTTCAGAGCACCTGCTGCTGATGTGTGCTGCCAAGGCGGGTGGATCTGCGGGAGGCAGCACTCTTTTATTCACTTGTGAGGCTTGGATATCCAAAGACAAAGCCAGTCTTAGTGAGGGGAGGTAACACAGACTCAAACACAGGGATATGATGGGAATGCAGGGAAGGCGAGGGGCGATGACTGGTAGATGAAAAGAATATATGCAAATATTGATACGCCTCAGGGTAAGATAAGCCCCGTCCCAGGGCAGATATCTAAGGGCGGTCTCTGTGGCCTATAGCTGAAGCCAAGGAATAGTTGGTAGAATTATGGAGCACTGCTATTTCATACATACTTTTAAGTGGCTGCCTACATGATGCTTCAAAGTGGAAGCATGGAAGTGTTAGTCCCTCAGCTGTGTCTGACTCTTTGGGACCCCATGAACTGTAGCCCGCCAGGCTCCTCTGTCCCTGGGCTATTCCAGGCAAGAATGCTGGAGTGGGGAGCCATACCCTTCCAGGGGATCTTTCCAACCCAGAGGCTCAACCCAGGTCTCCTGCCTCGCAGGCAGATTCTTTACCATTTGAGCCACAAGGGAAACTCATATGATGCTTGAGTGCAGTCTAGTCCTTCTCTTCCTCAAACCTTCACTAAAAGTCTGGAATTCTGCTGTTTCCTTTGGGAAGGAGAGCAAAGAGCTGCTCTGAGGACCCTGCAGGCAGCAGGGAGGCTGGATGCCGGCCAAGTGTGGGACCGGCAGCACCCAAATAGGCTCAGAAATGCTGGGCCAGGAGTTGAACTTGTGAGCCTAAAATAGACAAGGAGGCTGTGGTAAGTATCCAGAGTCAGGAGACCTGGGAGAGTGGACTCAGCTGCGGAGGCTCGAGTACTTCTGAAGTCCAGTTGATTGGGTGACTTTGCATACCCTACTACCCTGGGGATGAGGGGAGGTAATTTGGGCTATTAATTAAAGATGCTGACATTTTCAAGGGAGGAGACCTAAGAGACCCAGGTTCAGTCCTTAGGTTGGGAAGATCCCTTGGAGAAGGGCATGGCAACACACTCCAGCACTCTTGCCTAGAGAATCTCATGGACAGCGGAGCCTGGCGGGCTATAATCAATGGGGTCACAGAGAGTTGGACATGACTGTAGCCATCATGGTCAACAAAAGAGTCTGAAATGCAGTACTTGGATGCAATCTCAAAAACGACAGAATGATCTCTGTTCGTCTCCAAGGCAAACCATTCAATATCACAGTTATCCAAGTCTATGCCCCAACCAGTAACACTGAAGAAGCTAAAGTTGAGAGGTTTTATGAAGACCTACAAGACCTTTTAGAACTAACACCCCCAAAAGATGTCCTTTTCATTATAGGGGACTGAAATACTAAAGTAGGAAGTCAAGAAACACCTGGAGTAACAGGCAAATTTGGCCTTGGAATGTGGAATGAAGCAGGGCAAAGATTAATAGAGTTTTGCCAAGAAAGTGCCCTGGTCATAGCAAACACCCTCTTCCAACAACACAAGAGAAGACTCTACACATAGACATCACCAGATGCTCAACACCGAAATCAGATTGATTATATTCTTTGCAGCCAAAGATGGAGAAGCTCTATACAGTCAACAAAAACAAGACCAGGAGCTGACTGTGGCTCAGATCATGAACTCCTTATTACCAAATTCAGACTCAAATTGAAGAAAGTAGGGAAAACCACTAGACCATTCAGGTATGACCTAAATCAAATCCCTTATGATTATATAGTGGAAGTGAGAAATAGATTTAAGGGCCTAGATCTGACAGATAGAGTGCCTGATGAACTATGGACTGAGGTTCATGACATTGTACAAGGAACAGGGCTCAAGACCATCCCCATGGAAAAGAAATGCAAAAAAGCAAAATGGCTGCCTGGGGAGGCCTTACAAATAGCTGTGAAGAGAAGAGAGGTGAAAAGCAAAGGAGAAAAGGAAAGATATAGGCATCTGAATGCAGAGTTCCAAAGAACAGCAAGAAGAGATAAGAAAGCCTTCTTTAGTGATCAATGCAAAGAAATAGAGGAAAAGAACAGAATGGGAAAGACTAGAGATCTCTTCAAGAAAATTAGAGATACCAAGGAAATATTTCATGCAAAGATGGGCTCGATAAAGGACAGAAATGGTCTGGACCTAACAGAAGCAGAAGATATTAAGAAGAAGTGGCAAGAATACATGGAAGAACTGTACAAAAAAGATCTTCAAGACCCAGATAATCATGATGATGTGATCACTCATCTAGAGCCAGACATCTTGGAATGTGAAGTCAAGTGAGCCTTAGAAAGCATCACTATGAACAAAGCTAGTGGAGGTGATGGAATTCCAGTGGAGCTATTTCAAATCCTGAAAGATGATGCTGTGAAAGTGCTGCACTCAATATGCCAGCAAAGTTGGAAAATTCAGCAGTGGTCACAGGAATGGCAAAGGTCAGTTTTCATTCTAATTCCAAAGAAAGGGAATGCAAAAGAATGCTTAAACTACCACACAATTGCACTCATCTCACATGCTAGTAAAGTAATGCTCAAAATTTTCCAAGCCAGGCTTCAGTAATACATGAACTGTGAACTCCCTGACGTTCAAACTGGTTTTAGAAAAGGCAGAGGAACCAGAGATCAAATTGCCAACATCCGCTGGATCATGGAAAAAGCAAGAGAGTTCCAGGAAAACTTCTACTTCTGCTTTATTGACTATGCCAAAGCCTTTGACTGTGTGGATCACAATAAACTGTGGAAAATTCTGAAAGAGATGGGAATACCAGACCACCTGACCTGCCTCTTGAGAAATCTGTATGTAGGTCAGGAAGGAACAGTTGGAACTGGACATGGAACAACAGATTGGTTCCAAATAGGAAAAGGAGTACATTAAGACTATATTGTCACCCTGCTTATTTAACTTATATGCAGAGTACATCATGAGAAATGCTGTGCTGGAAGAAACACATGCTGAAATCAAGATTGCCAGGAGAAATATCAGTCACCTCAGATATGCAGATGACACCACCCTTATGGCAGAAAGTGAAGAGAAAATAAAAAGCCTCTTGATGAAAGTGAAAGAGGAAAGCAAAAAAGTTGGCTTAAAGCTCAACATTCAGAAAATGAAGATCATGGCATCCGGTTCCATCACTCCATGGGAAATAGATGGGGAAACAGTGGAAACAGTGGCAGACTTTATTTTGGGGGGCTCCAAAATCACCACAGATGGTGACTGAAGCCATGAAATTAAAAGACGCTTACTCCTTGGAAGAAAAGCTGTGACCAACCTAGATAGTATATTCAAAAGCAGAGACATTAATTTGCCGACTAAGGTCCGTCTAGTCAAGGCTCTGGTTTTTCCAGTGGTCATGTATGGATGTGACAGTTGGACTGTGAAGACGGCTGAGCGCTGAAGAATGGATGCTTTTGAACTGTGGTGTTGGAGAAGACTCTTGAGAGTCTCTTGGACTGCAAGAAGATCCAACCAGTCCATTCTGAAGGAGATCAGCCCTGGGATTTCTTTGGAAGGAATGATGCTAAAGCTGAAACTCCAGTACTTTGGCCACCTCATGCAAAGAGTTGACTCATTGGAAAAGACTCTGATGCTGGGAGGGATTGGGGGCAGGAGGAGAAGAGGACTACCGAGGATGAGATGGCTGGATGGCATCAGGGACTCGATAAACGTGAGTCTGTGTAAACTCCAGGAGATGGTGATGGACAGGGAGGCCTAGTGTGCTGCAATTCATGGGGTTGCAAAGAGTCGGACACGACTGAGAGACTGAACTGAACTGGACTGAACAGAAGGGACTTAGCCTGCAGGCACGCATGGAACCTAGAGCCTTTGTAGAAGTGGGGGCTGGGCACAGGGCAGGAAGGTGTCACTGTCCAGCATTTCCTGGGTGAGATCATGCCTAGGCTGGACCTTGGGGACAAGTGAGAGCTGCCCAGTAGAATAAAGCGGCATGGGCATTCCAGGCAAAATGGAAGAGAGAGAATAAGGCAGCGGGCAGGGAGAAGTGTAAGGGCCCCTGGTTCCAGGTGGGCTGGGTGGGAAGTGGGAGGAGGAGTGGTCAGTAGGAGAGGTCAGGGCCGGAGGGTTGGGTCCATCCACAGGCTCTAGGTTCCCAGTCTGCCGTGAATGGAGTTTTCACAGGTCCTACTGAAGTGAGAAGAACATGGACATCTGCCTCCTTTAGGACTTCTCAATCCCCCTAAACTATAGTCTTCTTTCTCTTTTTTTTTTCTTTTTTAACTCTTTGGTTACAATGACCTTTCTTTCATGAAAAGATAGTGATCATTAAATGATTACTGCTTTTGAATGACTTATTTGGCAAAAGAAGTTCCCAACTGCGATATTATTCTGTTTAACGTATATTTTGTTTCATTTCATTTCATTGGTTTAATTTACTTAAGTCACCCTGTGGAGTCCTGGGTAGAGGGAAATGGAAAGGCCTTTAGCCGGGGAGAGACACAGATGTGCATTTTGGAGTGAAAACTGGTCAGGGTATGAGGATGATGTCAGGAGGATGGGGCAGTGGCTGGGAGATGAGCCCGGAGCTGCAGCCAAGGTGTGGCAGAGGCTGAGCCAGGGCATGACAGCAAGGGCAGAGTGCAGAGGGCAAAGGAAAGACACTCATGGGTGGCAGGGCTCCGGAAGCTGAAGAGCTTGTTGTATTGACCTCTGGAGTCCAGGTGCCTAGCACAGCCGGTGACCAGTGCAGCTTGTGGATGAATGAATGGACTGGTTAAACATGGAAGTGAGAGACAGAGGGGCCAGCTAGTGATTCCTGCTTGTAGCTGGGTGGATGGTGATGCCCAAGGCTGAAATGGAGGAAACTTGGGAGGAAGGCAAGACTGGGTGATGGCAACTGCTTTCAAGGTGTTGGGTGTTAGGGGCTTAAGGTACGTCTGGGCAGGTAAGCGTGTATGACTCTTTGCCACCCCATGGACTCCCACCAGGCTCCTCTGTCCATGGAATTCTCCAAGCAAGAATATTGGAGTGCATCATCATTCTCTTCTTCAGGGGAATCTTCCCCACTCAGAGACTGAACTCTGGTCTCCAGCACAGCTGGTGGCCCATCACAGGCTTGAGTTTCTGGAGAGAGATCCAGGCTGGACCTGAACCTGAGACCGGTCCCTAATGCCCTGAGGGTGTGGCCATCTGGAGGGGGAGAGAGAGGGAGTGCTATTATGGGATGTCGAAAGAACTTTCTGACATGACTCTAGCTCTGCCAGCCGATTGAGTCTTCCGGAACACATGCGTATAGAAACACCTGTCATACTCAATTTTGACGTGCACCCTGGTGACCGTCACTGCTGATATATGGGGACTTTGAGATGTGCCTGCTCCCCTTGCTCCACTCCCCAGGATCATCTCTATCAATGCATCCTTGACATCACTCAACACCCGGCAACAAGCATCAGTATCCCCTAATGTTGATTTTTATGAAATTCAAATATTGAATTTTCATGGAAACTTTACAAAAGATGAGAAGATATTTTAAATAATTAAATCTATACTTCATAGGCTTCATCAGACACATTGTCTAATAAGGTTGGGAAGTAAAAAGTTGAGGTTATTCTTTCCTTTCCTCCCAAACCCAGACCTTGCATGTTAACCCCAGTTTCCTCTGCTAGACTTGTGTGAAACTGACTCTAACCTGGTTTTATTGGAAATGTTAGCAGAAAGAAACAGATGAATGACTAATGACAGGAATGAGGAAAGATGCCTTCTTCAAGTGCTTGATGGTTGGCAGGCACTGTGCTGGGCACCTGAAATAGACTCTCTCATTACTTTTCACAAGTGCCCTGCTGGGAGGCACCCTTAAGCCTTATAAAACAAGGACCAAGGAGCAGAGCAACTTGACCTCAGCCTTGCAGTCAGGAAAGTAGTAGAAATAAGATTTGAACTCAAGTCTGTCCAGTCTGATGTTCCCTCTACCATTTGCCTCAGGTCCCATAGATAAGTCCCAGATCCAAAGAGAACTCTGCTTTGGGCTTACAAGGTCTTGATTTGAGAGGTCACCTGAAGGGAATCCTCTCCCCAACCCCTCCACCATCAGATTATTTTACTGCACTCCAAGAAAGAGGAGGAGGGAAAGAGAGAAAGTCGGTGAAAGCTGACATGTTTAGTGCCCAGCCTAGCAGGACACTGTGATTGTCGCCAGGCCAGGAGCCCTACAGTGGCCAAAGACTGGAGCAAAGGTGACCTGTCCAGGCAGGTGGGCAGGGCCCCAGGGAGCAGTCGGGGAGGCTCTGCAACCACCATCCAGACCCAGCTGCCTTCACTGGATGAAGTAGTAGGGGAAGGAGGGGTTTTTAAAGGACTACAATGAGGCATGTGGCCAGCATTTGCAGAAATGTTGAAAACCTGGACTCAAGGACACTAGAACCTGCAACTATGGAACCTATTTACTCATTTTTTTCCTTTCCTTTCCTTCCTTTTTCTATTGTCTATTTACTGAAGGATAGCAGGTTTGCAATGTTGTGTTAGTTTCTGGTGTACAGCAATCTATTCATATATATTCTTTTCCAAATTCTTTTCCATTATAGGTTATTGCAAACTATTGAACATTATTCCCTGTGCTATACAATAGGACCTTGTTTTTTATCTGTTTTATATAGAGTGTCTGTCTGTTAATCCCATCACCCTTTTCTTTAACAAATATTGTTTGAGGGTCTATTAACAGCTGACAGTGAGACCACTAGTGGTGAGTGAAACAGACATAGGCTTTGCCTTTGCCAAGTTTATAATCTGGGAATGGATACAGAAGATCGGTACATAAATACAATGGAATATTACTCCGTCATGAAAAGAAAGAATAATGCCATTTCAGCAACATAACATAGACCTAGAGATTATCATACTTAGGTAGACTAGACACAGAAAGACAAATGTTAGTATCATACGCTATCACTTATTGATGGAATCTTAAAAAAGGGTACAAATGCACTTTTTTACAAAACAAAAGAAGAGTCACAGGTTAGAAAACAAACCTATGGCTCCCAGGGGATCAGTGGGGGAGGAATAAGTGAAATGTTGGGATTGACACATACACACTGGTCTGGCACTGGTGGTAGAAGAATCCAAACTTGCAAGTTAGCCCAGATTCTTCTTCCAGGCTGGTGTGAAATTTACTCTAACCTGGTTTTACTGAAAATATTAGTGGAAAGAAATAGGTGGATGAGGAATGACAAGAGACATGAGGGATGTGGATCCAATCCTTGGGTCAGGAAGATCCCCTGGAGAAGGAAATGACAACCCACTCCAGTATTCTTGCCTGGAGAATCCCATGGTCAGGGGAGCCTGACGGGCTACAGTCCACGCACTTGCGAAGAGTCAGACACGACTGAGCAAACACGTATACATAAAATAAGAACCTGCTGTGTAGAAGAGGGAACGCTGCTCAATACTCTTTAATGGCTTCTAAGGGAAAAGAATCTAAAAAAAGAGTGGACATATATATACGTATAACTGATTCACTTTGCTATATACTTGACACTTGACATAAGATTGCAAATCAACTAAATTCCAGTAAAAAAAAATTTTTAATTATAGTCTGGGGTCTTCCCTGGTAGCCCTGTGACTAAGACCCTAAGCATGCTGCAACTAAAGATTCCACATGTTGTGACAAAGATCAAAGATCCCAAGTGCCACAGCTAAGACAAAATGTAACAACAACAACCAATAAAAATAGTCTTTAAAAAAAGTTATGGTCTGGAAAAGAAGACCTAGATAATAAACAAATCCAAATTATAAAACTGTGAATTATAATCATCGCTCTGGAGAGACAGTGGCACCAGAGGTCAGGAGTCATCCATTCCGGTCACGATCATTGGGAGGCCCTGCAGCGAGGGATGTGAGGTACCCTGCAAGGCTTGCTTGAAAAGACCGTTTTGTCAGAACTGGTTCAGCTGCCTGAGCAATCATAGGTAGGTGATGGTTTGTGCTAAGAGAGATTGCCTTGGAGGAAACAGAAGGTGGCCTGAGAAGACACTGTTTGGATCCTGGGGTCTGGGGGAATGTAGGTAGGAGAGATGGAGCTGGAGTCTCCAGGCTGTTCTTAGGCAAGTGTCAGGGAAGGACAATGTTCATGAACATTAGGCACTAGATTAGATGGCTGGTGGTGAGGAGTGGCGAGGGAAGAATTGATGCTTTTGAACTGTGGTGCTGGAGAAGGCTCTTGAGAGTCCCTTAGACTGTAAGGAGATCCAACCAGTCTATTCTAAAGGAAATTAGTCCTAAATATTCATTGGAAGGATTGATACTGAAGCTGAAACTCCAAACTTTGGCCACCTGATGAGAAGAACTAACTCATTGGAAAAGACCCTGATGCTGGGAAAGATTGAAGGCGAGAGGAGAATGGGACAACAGAAGATGAGATGGTTGGATGGCATCACTGACACAATGGACACAATTTTGAGTAAACTCTGGGAGCTGGTGATAGACAGGGAGGCCTGGTGTGTTGCAGTCCATGGGGTTGCAAAAAGTCACATGATTGAGTAACTGAACTGAGATGGCTGGTTGTTTGAGACTATTCACTCCTTCCATCTCCATGCTAAGCACCCATTTCCCTATCCCTTAACTTTGGGCTCAGCTGTGAGACGCTGTGGTCAGTGGGTTGTGAACAGATGTCATGCAGACCTAGACAGTGAGATTGGCCTCCTGCTACTCTGTCGTAGCCACAAACAGAGCTTTCCCTGGATAGCAGCTTCCCTTCAGCCTGGGCCGCAGACCAAAACCCAACCCTCGCCAAGGAGCCCAGCCCACCCCAGCCAGAGCTTGTGCAGTCATGTGACTCACAGGAGCCCCGCAGCCTGGCGAGCATGACAACAAGTGCTGGCCCGGGAAGCCCCGAGGTTTACAGTGGTTTGTTACACAACGTAATGTGGCAATAGCCCAGTGATATAACCAGTTACAGTGCCAGGAGGTGGTTGGAAGAGTCAGTCCCCTCTTGCCCAAGTCACCCCAAAACAAGCAGTCTAAGTGAAAACAATGGATGTACCATGCAAATGTAGCAGCTAAAAAGTCCCTTAGTGATGGCCTTCCTACTGTATTCCAGCTCCCACGGGAATTCTGGAGCGGCCAGTCTTGACCACAGCCTCTGCCTCTGAAAGTGGGCACTGCTGCTTGGGCAGGACTATCTCCAGGGGCGCCGCTGACTCTTCTTCACGCCAGTCCTCGGCCTCACGCTGGCTCTGACTTTCAGATTAAAGGCAGAAGCTTTCATTCCCACTGTGATGCGACGTGTTTGAATCCCTGTGGGGGATAAGCCAAGGCAGGTCAGATCCATCCCGGTCTCACCTGCAGTCCCTGGAGTCCAAGGGGCTGTCGCCTCTGCCCAGGTGCTGCTAGCTGCCAACTCTCTCGTTCTGTCCCAGAGCAAGATTTGGAATCTGCCGTCGGGACCATCGCGGATAATCTGTTTCTCTGCTTCTCTGCAAGTGTTCATTGCCTTCTTCTCACCCAGTGTATCTGTTTTCTCTGGCTTGTGCTGCATGCCCCTTTATCTGGGCATCTCTCTTTTAAAATTATTTACTTGTCTGCACTGGGTCTTCAGGCATACAGGATCTAGCTCCCTGACCAAGGAGCGAACCCGCGCTCCCTGCCTTGGGAGCATGGAGTCTTAGCTGCTGGACCACCAGGGAAGTCCCCTGGCCATCTCACTTGCTGCTTCTTGTCTCCTTCTACCTTTCTTCACTTTCCCCTTCTCTTCTTTCCCCCATCCTCTTCTTCCTTCTTTGTTCTCTCTCTTTTGCTTCTCCTTACCTCCACACTGGCATCACCAACTCAATAGACTGGAGTTTGAGCAAGCTCCGGGAGATGGTGAAGGACAGGGAAGCCTGGCGTGCTGCAGTTCGTGGGGTCACAGAGTGGGACACAACTGACTGACTGAGCAAGCAACCCCCACATTTACTGTGAAGGGGCTCTGATTGGTTCTATGTATATCAAATGGACATCTCTGGTCCAATCAACGGGGCCCAGCGTGCACAATCATGTTGACTAAACATGTATTTATTTGAATAAATATATATATATATATTTTTTTTTAATTTTATTTTGGCTGCTCCGTGTCTTTGTTGCAGCGCGCAGGCTTCTCTTTTGTGGTGCTCGAGTCTCTCTTGTTGCAGAGCACAGGCTCCAGTAGTTGCAGCATGCAGGCTTAGTTTTCCTGCCACATGTGGGTTCTTAGTTCCCCGACCAGGAATCGAACCAGAGTCTCCTGCATTGGAAGGCAGATTCTCAACCATTGGACCACCAGGGAAATCCCTTGACTAAGCATTTCTGTAAGGAGCTGGCTTTCTGTGAACGTGTGAAGTGAAGGGAAAGTTAAGGGGACATTGAACTTGGGCAAAACGCCCCAGAGCAGTCTATCCTGGGCAGGGCCATCTCTGCCATTCCTTCGTCTCTACATAGCATTTTATACAGTGCTGAGCACACGTGTGATTTGTGGAAGCTGCAGGCCGATTGGTCGATTACTGTAACGTTTTTACACTAGGAAAGAAAATCTACCACAGCAGTGACAAGGCAGTATTAGGGGATCAAGGTTTCTCAGCCTCCCCAAGTAATTCGGGACAAACAGCCTGTTAATAGAGGAACAGTCTCGATACTCAGTCCCACGCTTTTCTCCTTTTTCTTATTCCTCCTTTCCCCCTTCCTTTTACTTCCTATGTTTCAGAGTCTACCCTTCCATTCTTCATGAACATTTTTGCTTTATCTCTTCCAAGCTCCCCAAGTCAAAGTTATAAAGGAAAAAAAAAAAACAAAAACTAAAGCAAAACAGTGGGCAGAGTACTAACATGTTAATCTAGTTTGGGTTTTAGCACAATCTAGTTGTGTGACCTTGGGCAAATTACTGGATTTCTCAGGGCTTTTATTTCCTCAACCATAAAAGGAAAAAAAAAAAAAGAGGGAACATGGTGGTCTGCAGCTTGGAGTCTTAGGGGTGGGCTGATGTGCGTCAGGGGCACTTCCTACAGGGTAGGAAGGCTGATGGAGGGGCCCAGCCTCAACTCCAACTTTAGGTTTACCAGGAGGCATAAGATTTAGTTGTTCAGTCATGTCCGACTCTTTGCAACCCCATGAACTGTAGCCCACCAGGCTCCTTTGTCCATGGAATTCTCCAGGCAAGATACTGGAGTGGGTAGTCATTTCCTTCTTAGTGATCTTTCCTACCCAGGGATGGAACCCAGGTCTCCTGCATTGCAGGCAGATCCTTTACCATACCGCCTAAGCCATCAGGGAAGAGTTCTGCTCTATACAAACTAGTTGACCTCAAAGATTCTTTTTCATATTAGTTAAGAATTTTGTTTGATAGCAAGGTAAATGGTTACAGGGACTTTAAAGAGAGAGGGGGTGGCCCACTTTTCTGTCATATGAAAAGAGAATAAATGGATTTCAGGGTTAAGATGGTTGCTCCACAACATCAGTATTGACCGTCATTCTTCCTGCTCCACCATTCTTTGCACTGGCTACTTTTAAAAATATTTATTTATTTGCCTATGATGGGTCTCAGCTGTGGCATGCAGATCTTTGATTCTTGTTGCAGAACGGAGGATCATTAGTTGTGGCGTGTGGGAACCAATTCCCTGTCCAGGGATAGAACCCAGACCCACTGCAATGGGAGCTCAGAGTCTTAGCCATTGGACACCCAGGGAAGTTCCAGCACCAGCTGTTGTGTCCCATCCCATCACAGGTGCTAAATATTTACTAAGCACCTGTCTATAAGTGGGGGCTTCCCTGGCGGCTCAGATGGTAAAGAATCTGCCTACGATGCAGGAGACTTGAGTTCGATGCCTGGGTCAGGAAGATCTCCTGGAGAAGGAAATAGCTACTCACTGCAGTATTCTTACCTGCAGAATCCCATGGATAGAAGAGCCTGGTGGGCTACAGTCCACAGCGTCCCAAAGAGTCGGACAAACTGAGCAACTAGCACACTTGTCTCTAAGTGCTTGAATGCTCACATGCATAAAAGAGACCTCCAGGAGCCCTGCCCTTGACATCTCCCACAGGTAATTGGTAATTCCCACCTCTGCTGCCCATCCCACTTTGTTTATATATGCCGAATACTGAGTTTACCACATTGTGTATCTGTTCTCTTTCTGTATGCTGGACAGATCTGGACTGTTGATAGCGGGCACCGTGTGTTACTCCTCTTTGGTTTCCTGGTGCCTAACCCAGTGCTCAGTATCCAGCAGGAGCATGGTGTTTGGGGAATGGATGAGCAGATGCGTGAGCCAATGCATCATTCCGTCCTCAGCTCCTACAGCCCATCTCTATGGATTGAGGAGTAGATTGTTTGGGCCCCTTTGTGTCCCAAGGGGAAAAGGAGAGGAGGGACAGGACATAGCTGATTATCTACAGATCTCCAGAAGACAGCTAAGCTGGAGGTACATTTGAGAATCCTCAACAAACATGTGGAAGTTCAATTGATGTGATAGATTGATTGAGATCACAGAGTGGGTCAATGGAGAGAAGAAAAGGGAGCTCTAGGGAACATCCACACTTAAGAAGTAGAGGGGCCGGGGCGGGGAAGGCCCCAGCAAGGGAGACTGAGCAGAAATGCAAAATTAGGACGAGCACTGAGGCAGGGGAGAGCTTCAGAAGGAATACATGGTCAGCACTTGAGAGATGCAAGGAGGTCAAAAGTCTGTGTGGCCCTCTCTTGACAAGTCTCTAGAATTATAGGGGACCCACAGAACTGAACCTCAGTTCTCACTCTCAATCCTCTCTGCAAAAGGGCCATTTTCCAGAAGATCAGAGGAATCTATTCTCAGCACTCAGCTCCATCTACCATCACAACTATACCTCCTTTGCTATAAAGTAATTTTACCTATAGCAAAAACCACTTACCACTAATATATATATATAAGACAGCTCTTACTGTAGAGGATTTATGTCTGGATAGGCATAGCTTGGGTCTGTCCTGGGATAACAAGGTAAAATCAAACTAGGAGTCAAGGGAGCAATCAGAATCTGAGCCAGTCCTCCACGCTGGTGTTAACAAACGTTTTCCAAAGTCAATGCCACGACTGGCCTCCCTTGTTATAGGGAGATGACGAGAAAAACAACAACAAAATCTTGGTTAAGAACCAGGAAGTGAGAATGAGCTTGCTGAGCCAGAGACTGCGAGGGAAAAGCTCAGAATCAAGAGAAAGAGAAGAAGCTCCTGAGCTGGGGGTCAGCCAGTGAGGCAGCAAGACTGCCCTGCCAGGTAGAAACTATAACAGTGATCGAGACTTCTCTGGTGGTCCAGTGTTTCAGGCTCTGCGCTCCCACTGCAAGGAAGTGTGAGTTCAGTCCCTGGTCAGAGAACTAAGATCCCACATGCCACATGGCCAAAAAAAAAAAGAAAGAAAGAAACCAGCGATAGAGACAGAGTGCTGAGCAACACCTGGGGAAAGAGGTGATTCATACCAGGGACCCCAGGACAACCTCTAGATTGGGAGGGGCACCAAGCAAGCAGAATGCATTCCTGCAGAACCAATAATGTAAGTCGGATTTCAGCTGCACTTGGAAGAATGGCAGCTACAGAGGTGGGAAAGTCACTTTGGGCAGAAGACAAAATCTGAACAATCAACAGCCTGATGTGAGGTTAGCTCTGCTCCACGTGGTTGGAAAGGGGGAGAAGGGGTAAAACGTTACCTCTGCACGGTCTCAGCAGCTCCCCAGGGAAGGGAGAGCTACTTTCAGCCTCATGCTGTTTCAGGGCACAAGCTCAGGAATGAAACCAGACTCAGCTCCCTCATCAATGCTGGCTTTTGACTGAGAGCGGCCGAGACCTGGGCCAGGCAGCCCAAATTCCCGCCTGGACAAAGCGGGCACCCGGACTCTCCTGGCCTGCCACCTGCGTGGGGCATACTCAGTTGAGCTCAGAGTCCCCATTACTCCACTTTGTAGGCTCCCAGGCAGGGTCCCAGCCGCTTTGTTCATGGCTGCTCCTCTGAGCAAGGACGGCGACGCTGTATCTCCTCCCAGACTCTCGCTTTGTTCAGCCGGACAGCCCCGCCTCTGTGTGCTCTGTTACGTTCTCAGGTCTCCCTCCTGGTCCACGCTCCAGGCCAAGGGAGCAGGAGGCGCTGTGTCCTCAGTTTAAAAGGCTTGTGAGCTCTTGGGTGGGAAGAGAGTGCAGAAGAAAACACAGAGTGAGAACATCGATATATTGGGCAAAAGCCCAGCCCCGAGCCTTCTGCAAAGACTTCCACTGAAGCCTCACATTCATAACTTAACACGAAACAAAAATAGAGAACAACAACAGAAAATGGAAAGTTCAACAGTCGCTTTACGAGAGACTGAAGAAGGTGGCGGCTGCTACTGCTAAGTCGCTTCAGTTGTGTCCGACTCTGTGCGACCCCATAGACGGCAGCCCACCAGGCTCCCCGTCCCTGGGATTCTCCAGGCAAGAACACTGGAGTGGGTGGCCATGTCCTTCTCCAATGCAAGAAAGTGAAAAGTGAAAGTGAAGTTGCTCAGTCGTGTCCGACTCTTAGCGACCCCGTGGACTGCAGCCCACCAGGCTCCTCCACCCATGGGATTTCCAGGTGCCATTGGAGGTCTTAATTAAAGAGTCAGAATCGTTTTCTGGCTTCCTCTGGTGGCTGACCTTTAATTTCTTGGTAGTTCTCTTAAGCTCCTAACAGTTTTTCCTGCCTATAAAATGGGTCACCTCGGCCCACAAGTCCTCGTGCAGCTCTTGTGACAAATAATGAAAGTGGCAAAAGACACTGAGAGGATGAGGATGTCTGGTGAAGACTGAAACGGAAGAGCTAATTCCTCCACCCTACTTGATCCTCCCAGGGAGTGAATCGCAACTGCTTGCTAGAGATAAGCAGCAGGTTACTTCAGCAGGGAATCAGGGAGACTCTCTGGGCTACAGCCTTGGCCCTGCCGTCTACCTGCTGGTCAAGCTAGGTCAAAGCAGCAGTACTTAACTCAGTATCTTCCTTATTTAAATGGAGATAATCACATCTACTTTAAGAGTAGTTGTGAAGAGTCAGTGACATAAAGGCTGTGAAGTCTGGCATCTGAGAAGTGCTTGAGAGCCATTAGTCCCTCAGTGCGACAGTCCCTCCCCTCCACATCAGGGCGGTCTCCTTACACAAAACAGATGGGAACGCGCATTCACAGACCTCGATCAGGTAGTTCCTCTCTCAGGAATTCACCTTAAGTAACTCTATGCCCAAGAGGAAATGAGATACAGACATATTTTCATTCTTTACAAACTTAATAACAACACAAAATAGACTGGAACAGTTAAATGATGAAGTGCATTTACTCTAAAACATCCGTTTTATGAGCTATCCTGCAACTGTTAAAAACTGTCACAAAGAAGGAATTCTCTGGTGGTCCAGTGGTTAGGACTTGACACTTTCACTGCCCAGCCGTGGGAGTTAAAATCCCTTGTTGGGGAACTAAAATCCTACAAGCCATGAGGCATGGCGAAAAAAAAAAAAAAAAAAAAAATATATATATATATATATATCACAAAGAATAGCCAAAATAATCTTTAAAAAGAAAAACGTTGGAGGATTTGCACAGCCTGATTTTAAAACTTATTTTAAGGCTACAGAAATCAAGACAGTACGGTATTGGCATAAGGACAGACATGAATGAATCAACACTGGGAGTCTGAAAGTAAACAGTTATATTTATCAGTTGATTTTTTTTAAATTGGGGTATAACTGCCTTACAGTGTCATATAACAAAATGGATCAGCCATGTGTGTGTGTATATATATCTCCTTTCCTTTTTGGCCGTGCCCTGTACCACCCATCCCACCCTCTAGGTCATCACAGAGAACTGAACTAAGCTCCCTGTGCTAGACAGCAGGTTCCCACTAATATATATATATATATATATCACAAAGAATAGCCAAAATAATCTTTAAAAAGAAAAACGTTGGAGGATTTGCACAGCCTGATTTTAAAACTTATTTTAAGGCTACAGAAATCAAGACAGTACGGTATTGGCATAAGGACAGACATGAATGAATCAACACTGGGAGTCTGAAAGTAAACAGTTATATTTATCAGTTGATTTTTTTTAAATTGGGGTATAACTGCCTTACAGTGTCATATAACAAAATGGATCAGCCATGTGTGTGTGTATATATATCTCCTTTCCTTTTTGGCCGTGCCCTGTACCACCCATCCCACCCTCTAGGTCATCACAGAGAACTGAACTAAGTTCCCTGTGCTAGACAGCAGGTTCCCACTGGCTATTTTACACATACTGCATTCCTAATCTCCAGTCTCCGTTTCATTCTACCCTCTCCCCAACTAGTCCACACATCCATTCTCTTCATCTGAGTCTCTACTCTTATCCTGCAAATAGGGACCATCTGTACCATATTTTTCTAGTTTCCACTTGTATGCATTAATATATGGTATTTGTTTTTCTCTTTCGACTTATGAAAGTGTGAAGGCAGTTCAATGAGGGAAAAGTCTTTTCAACAAATCGTGGTCAGACATGGGCTATCCACATGCAAAAAAATAAAAGAACAGAACAAGAACATAGACCTTATAGTGTGCTAGACACAAAAATTAACTTAAAATGGACCACAGGCCTCAAAATAAGAACAAAATTGTAGGATATCACAGAGGAGAAAAATCTTTGTGACTTTGGGTTAGGCAAAGATTTTTTAAGTATGATGCTAAAAGCAAATTTTTGATAAATTTGACTTCATCAAAATGAAAAACTTTTTTCCTCTTCAAAAAAAATGTGCGAGTTGGAACTCAAAGTACTGATGCTTTTGAATTTCGGTGCTGAAGAAGACTCTTGAGAGTCCCTTGGACTACAAGGAGATCACATCAGTCAATCCTAAAGGACATCGAACTTGAATATTCATTGGAAGGACCCATGCTGAAACTAAAGCTCCAATACTTTGACCACCTGATGCAAAGAGCCAGCTCATTAGAAAAGACCCTTATGCTGGAAAAGATTGAAGGCAGGAGGAAAAGGGGATGACAGAGGACAAGATGGTTGGATGGAGTCACTGACTCAATGGACATGAGTTTGAGCAAGTTCTGGGAGATGGTGAAGGATAGGGAAGCCTGGCATGCTGCCGTCCATGGGGTCACAAAGAGTCAGACATGACTGAGTGACTAAACAACAACAATGAAAATAAAAGTCACAGGTTGGGAGAAAGTACTTGCAAATCATATTTAACAAAGAACATAAGTTCAGCTTATATCAAAAACTCTTACAACTCACTAACAAGGCAAACAACCTAATTTTAAAATGAGCAAAAGATGTGAATAATTATTTCAGCAAAGGCTTCCCTGGTGACTCAGATAGTAAAGAGTCTGCCTTCAATGCGAGAGACCTGGGTTCGATCCCTGGGTTGGGAAGATCCCCTGGAGAAGGAAATGGCAACCCACTCTAGTACTCTTGCCTGGAAAATCCCATGATTGGAGGAGCCTGGTAGGCTACAGTCTATGGGGCAGCAAAGAGTCAGATACGACTGAGCGACCTCAATTTCAGCAAAGAAGATATAAAAAAGGCTGCTGCTGCTGCTCCTAAGTTGCTTCAGTCGTGTCCGACTCTGTGCAACCCCATAAACAGCAGCCCACCAGGCTCCGCCATCCCTGGGTTTCTCCAGGCAAGAACACTGGAGTGGGTTGCCATTTCCTTCTCCAATGCATGAAAATGAAAAGTGAAAGTGAAGTCGCTCAGTCGTGTCCGACTCTTAGCGACCCCGTGGACTGCAGCCCACCAGGCTCCTCCGTCCATGGGATTTTCCAGGCAAGAGGACTGGAGTGGGTGCCATTGCCACGCGAAAAGTTGTTCTACATTAGTTAGGAAAATACAAGTTGAAATCAATGAAACACCATTTCCCACCCACTTTGAAGGCAATAATCAAAACGAGAGACAATAACAAGTATTGACAAGGATGTGGAGAAGTTGGAAACTTTACACATTACTGGCAGGAATGTAAAGTAGTGCAGCCTCTTTGGAAGAGTTTTGTTGTTTCTTTAGAAAGTTAAACATAGAGTTACCATATGACACAGTGATTCCACTCCCAGTTATCTGGTCAAAAAAGATGAAACCATATATTCCCACAGACATGCCATTCATAGCTGCAGTATTCATGACAGCCCCAAACTGGAAACAATCCAAGTGTTGATCACTTGGTGAGTCGTGTGTGGTATAACCATTCAATAGGATATTATTCAGCAACAAAAAGGAGCAAACGATTGATAAACACTACAACAGGGATGATCCTCAAAAACGCTTTGCTAAGTGCATAAGCCAGACCATACACAAATTTACATAAAATTTCTAGGAAGTACAAAGCTATGGCAGAAAGCAGTTTCCTAGGATGGGGGATGAAAACCCATGAACTGCAAATAGACACAAGAAAATGTGGCAGAGAGGTGATGGAAATATTCTAAAACTGGCTTTTCAGCAACTCTATAAATTTACTAAAAGTCTTTGGGTCACTAAATTAATACTAAAATGGGTTAATTTTATGCTATACAAATTTACATGAATATAATACTTTAAACATGAGTTTGAGCAAACTCTGGGAGATGGTGAAGGACAGGGAAGCCTGGCATGCTGTAGTCCACAGGGTCACAAAGAGTCAGACACGACTTAGAGACGGAACAACAAAGATACTTTAAAAACTGTTATGAAGATTGTGTACCAACATGAACACACTATATGACAGATACCTTAAGGAAACACAAACAAGCTAATGCAAAATACATAAGTATCAATATTTAAAACAAAGTAGGTAAATGATCATAACCATGGATGGATGAGAATAAAGATGAAGAAACTGTGGAGCACTTAAGGTGCCATATTAGCAAAATGGATAAATTTTTTTTGGTCTTTTAAATAAAATATTCTTTAATCTTTCTGTTGTTGTTGTTGTTATAGTAAAACAGATAAACACCTGAGACAGACTGTTCTGTGTTTGGTCTTTTAGCTTTGCATGTGGCGGGACGGGGGAGATTCTAACACCTGCTAGCTTTCTACTTCAGTTACCATATGACGCAGTGATTCCACTCCCAGTTATCTGGTCAAAAAAGATGAAACCATATATTCCCACAGACATGCCATTCATAGCTGCAGTATTCATGACAGCCCCAAACTGGAAACAATCCAAGTGTTGATCACTTGGTGAGTCGTGTGTGGTATAACCATTCAATAGGATATTATTCAGCAACAAAAAGGAGCAAACGATTGATACACACTACAACAGGGATGATCCTCAAAAACGCTTTGCTAAGTGCATAAGCCAGACCATACACAAATTTACATAAAATTTCTAGGAAGTACAAAGCTATGGCAGAAAGCAGTTTCCTAGGATGGGGGATGAAAACCCATGAACTGCAAATAGACACAAGAAAATGTGGCAGAGAGGTGATGGAAATATTCTAAAACTGGCTTTTCAGCAACTCTATAAATTTACTAAAAGTCTTTGGGTCACTAAATTAATACTAAAATGGGTTAATTTTATGCTATACAAATTTACATGAATATAATACTTTAAACATGAGTTTGAGCAAACTCTGGGAGATGGTGAAGGACAGGGAAGCCTGGCATGCTGTAGTCCACAGGGTCACAAAGAGTCAGACACGACTTAGAGACGGAACAACAAAGATACTTTAAAAACTGTTATGAAGATTGTGTACCAACATGAACACACTATATGACAGATACCTTAAGGAAACACAAACAAGCTAATGCAAAATACATAAGTATCAATATTTAAAACAAAGTAGGTAAATGATCATAACCATGGATGGATGAGAATAAAGATGAAGAAACTGTGGAGCACTTAAGGTGCCATATTAGCAAAATGGATAAATTTTTTTTGGTCTTTTAAATAAAATATTCTTTAATCTTTCTGTTGTTGTTGTTGTTATAGTAAAACAGATAAACACCTGAGACAGACTGTTCTGTGTTTGGTCTTTTAGCTTTGCATGTGGCGGGACGGGGGAGATTCTAACACCTGCTAGCTTTCTACTTCTTTACTTCTGCTTTGCTAGAGAGCTTTACAGACATTAGCTCATTAATCCTCAACAATCCACCAGGTAGCCAGGGAATAATATTACCTCCCCCACCTTGCTTATTCTGGTTCATTTAAAGGTATAATTGTTTTGAATTTATAATGAGGGCTTTATGTGAGGCAAGTTATAATCATATTTTTACATGTTATAAATCCCCGCAGATGTACGCACCAGAAAGAACGGATTACATTTTAACCACCACTTTGGAACTAGGTTATGTCTCCCTCACTCTCTTTGTGCTCTTATCCATTGGGAGCTTAGGCTGAGGTGTCATGTTACCTTAGCTCCCGAACACAAAACACTAGGCCTGCTAAATGCTTCTGGTGGGCCAAAATGGGAATTTCTCTTTTTGTGTTTTCTCCTTCCATTCTCCAGACAGTAGGAATGAATGTCCAGGCACTAGCTTATCGAGCTGATTAACGGCGTCTCGCTTTGTTTGGTTAGGAACTTCCTTTCTCTCCATCACGACCCAGGTCAGGTCCTGTGTTGCAGAACAAATGACTCCTAGAAACAAACCCCGAAGAATGTCCTTGTCCCCCGTACAAATTCCACCGTAAGTGCCATCCCCTTGCCTAAGAAGCCCTGTCCCTCCTTACTTACGCAGTGATTCATCTTCCTTGGTCTACACAAGAGAAGGAAAGCTTTACCCTATGGGAGAGACGTAAAGGAGCAAATGGGAGGGGTTATTGTAACCCCTTCTCTTGTGCTCTTGTGGGTATGATGCAGACCTTTATTTTTGTCCTTAGCTTGGATTATAAAGTGGGGCTTCCCTGGTGGCTCAGATAGTAGAGAATCCTCCTGCAACGCGGGAGACCTGGGTTTGATCCCTGGGTTGGGAAGATCCCCTGGAGAAGGGCATGGCAACTGATTCCAATATTCTTGCCTGGAAAAACCCCATGGACAGAGAAGCCTGGTAGGCTGCAGCCCATGGGGTTGCAAAGAGTCAGACACGACTGTATTAAAAAATATTTTTGTCTATAAGCTTGTCTCCCTCAGACTGTGAATTCACTGAAAAGGAATTAACAGCATAATCATTTTTGAATCCCAGCACATGGAGATGGTAATGATGAGACTGATGATGTTGAAGACGATTGTATTAGTCTGTTAGGGCTGCGGTAACAAACACCACAGACTGGGTGGCTTAAAAATAAGAATGTATTCCCCTGCAATTCAGAGGCTAGAAATCCACGATGAAGATGCCAGCAGGGTTAATTTCATTCAGGGGCTTGTCTCCTTGGCTTGTGGATGGCTGTCTTCTTCCTGTATCTTCACACATCTTCCCCGGTGTATTTTCGTGTCCTCGTCACCTCTTCCTATAATGATACTAGTCATATTGGGTCAGCACCCACCCGTATGGCTTCACTGTTACCTTAATCACATGTTTAAAGGAACTAGTTCCAAATACAGCCATATTCTGACCCACTGAGGGTAGCGACTCAATTACAAATTTGGCGGGGGACACAATTCAGTCTGTAACAATGGTTACAAAGAGGATGATAACAGCTACAATTTATTGGATGCTTAATGTATCTGTTATTGACCTTCCACCTGTTCTCTCTTTCAATTGTCAATAGCCCTATAATTATGATATACTGTCATTCCTCGTTTATAGATAAAGGAGCCAAAGCTTACAGAGATTAAGTCACTTAGCCAGGGTCATAGAGCTAATGTGCAGTGAAAACAGGATTCAACCCCAAATTATTTTGCCTCCAGAATTACATGCAATCATGTTCTACTACCTGGTACATAATAGGTGTACAGTGCATTTCTGAAGAAAAAAATGGCTGGGTAAATGAATGGAAAAATGCCTAATATGGGGTTTCCCTGGGGGCTCAGTGGTAAAGAATCCACCTGCCAATGCAGGAGACATGGGTTCAGACTCCAAAAAGATTCCACATGCTGTGGAGTAGCTAAGCCCATGTGCCCCAACTATTGAGCCTGTGCTCCAAAGCCTGGGAGGCACAGCTACTGAAGCCCATGTGCCTAGATCCTCTGCTCTGCAACAAAGGAAGCTTGCATGCTCAGTCGCTCAGTCATGTCTGACTCTTTGTGACCCCATATACTGTAGCCCACCAGGCTCCTCTGTCCCTGGGATTCTGCATGTAAGAATACCAGAGTGGGTTGCCATTTCCTTCTCCAGGGGATCTTCCCAACCCAGGTATTGAACCCAGGACTCCTGCATTGCAGACAGATTTTTTTTTTTTTTTTACCATCTAAGCCACTAAATAAATAAATGAATAATTTTAAATTGATTCATATGGGCAAGTGACATTTCAATTCACGTGTACCATAGACCATATCGTAGTTTCCAGAAAATTTACAGAAATTGCACATAGATGATTATCCCAAAGGTAACTTTATTCTTGTCTTCTAATGCCATATTTTGAAAGGGATTCAATCCAATTTAAATTTAGCACTTTAAAAAATAAATAAATAAAAACAAGTCATACAGTCAAAGAACTTCAGAGGTGGCAGAATTTTCACAAAATATCCAGTTCAAATTCCGTCTTTTCCAAATGAGAAAGTAAAGGCTCAGTGAGATTAGCTGACCTGATCCTGTGTTAAGTCACTCAGTCGTGTCTGACTCTTTTGCGACCCCACGGACTGTAGCCCCCCAGGCTCCTCCGTCCATGGGATTTTCCAGGCAAGAATACTGAAGTGGGGTGCCATTTCCTACTCCACAGGGATCTTTCTGACCCAGGGATTGAGCTGGTGTCCCATGTGTCTCCTGCACTGGCAGGCAGGTTCTTTACCACTAGTGCCAGCTGGGAAGCGCCAAGATTAGCTGAGTTGCCATTATTCTATTAGACTGACAGCATGTTATTAGCGGCAGAGAATCTGCCTTGTCTCTTGCATTGCAGGCAAATTCTTTATCACTGTGCCACCTAGGAGAAGCCACTGCAATAAGCAGCCCGTGCACCACAGCTAGAGAGTAGCCCCCATTAGCCACAACTTGAGAAAAGTCCGCACAGCAACGAAGACCCAGCACAGCCAAAGTGTGTTAGTGTTAAAGTGTGTTACTGTTATAACGTTGCTCAGTCGTGTCTACTGAGAGACTGAGCATGCACGCACATTATCAGTTATGCACCATCGCCATTATTTATCATCACAGCACTCTAAGGTGTGGGGGACTCAAATCAGGTTTTCGTTTTCTCAGGATCACTCCAGAGTAGTTGGGGTGTCAAACCTGGGAGGAAGCAAAACAGAAGGAGTGAATCAGCAATCTTTCAAAGCCACCTTCCAAATTCCTTCTGCCCAGTTGCTTTTTCTTCCACTGCAATTCATCCAAACTAGAGAAAGGGGGTTTTTGCATTCAGGTACTGGCTGGGAGGCATATTCCCTAAGCATTGCTCATGAAAGGAGCAGCAAAGGCCTGCAAAGCTCCCAGATTAGGCACGTGTATCAACTGGTGCTAGAGAACCACCTGGAGCTCAAGGCCACACTGCGTCTGGGCCTGGCAACAGAATCTTAGAAAACTTACAGATCATTAGGGAGGAACTCAGAGCCTGTTGAGTCCAGCTTCTTCTGATGAGGAAATGAAGTTGTAGGAGGTGAGTGACTAACCCAAGATGGATCAGCCAATTAAGGAGAGTGTTGGAAGCAATCGGCCTCTTCCAGGAATGAACTGGGCATAAAGCTGCACTCACACCTAGCCTCTTCATTATCACTGAGTAGGATTTCCCAAAATGCAGTCTGCCTGCCAGTCATGGTTACACAAGAAGTTTTTAGTTATAATTATTTTTAAATGGGCCAACACTGTTTCCTGTTTATATTAGCTATGTATTACTTCAACTGATATCAGAAAAAAATAGCCCATAAAAGCTACAAATTCACAGACAAAACAGATTTTGAAGATATTGACAATGTTACTAAAAAATATTCTATTTAGATGTAAAAAAAGTGAGTTGACGAATAAAATAAATCAGTAAAGAATACTACAGCTGGAATGATGATATAGCAAAAATTGTGAGGCAGTGTGCAAGTCATAGGACACACTGAACTAAGATAATTCTCTATCAATGTATTAACTAATGTGTGGAGAGGAGAGAGGATCTGCTCATGAATAGGACAAAAACACTTTTACTTACAGTTGAGAGATCCTTCAAAGAAAGGCAATCCCAAAGAATGCTCAAACTACCACACAATTATACTCATCTCACATGCTAGTAAAGTAATGCTCAAAATTCTCCAAGCCAGGCTTCAGCAATAAGTGAACCATGAACTTCCAGATGTTCAAGCTGATTTTAGAAAAGGCAGAGGAACCAGAGATCAAATTGCCAACATCCACTGGATCATGGAAAAAGCAAGAGAGTTCCAGAAAAACATCTATTTCTGCTTTATTGACAATGCCAAAGCCTTTGACTATGTGGATCACAATAAACTGTGGAAAATTCTTCAAGAGATGGGAATACCAGACCACCTGACCTGCCTCTTGAGAAACCTGTATGCAGGTCAGGAAGCAACAGTTAGAACTGGACATGGAACAACAGACTGGTTCCAAATAGGAAAAGCAGTGTGTTAAAGCTGTATATTGTCACCCTGCTTATTTAACTTATATGCAGAGTACATCATGAGCAAGGCTGGACTGGAAGAAGCGCAAGCTGGGATCAAGACTGCCTGGAGAAATATCAATAACCTCAGATATGCAGATGACACCACACAGAAGAAAGTGTGGCAGAAAGTGAAGAAGAACTAAAGAACCTCTTGATGAAAGTGAAAGAAAAGAGTGAAAAAGTTGGCTTAATGCTCAGCATTCAGAAAACTAAGACCATGGCATCTGGTCCCATCACTTCACAGGAAATAGATGGGGAAACAGTGGAAACAGTGTCAGACTTTATTTTGGGGGGCTCCAAAATCACTGTAGATGATGACTGTAGCCATGAAATTAAAAGATTCTTGCTCCTTGGAAGGAAAGTTATGACCAACCTAGACAGCATACTAAAAAGCAGAGACATGACTTTGCCAACAAAGGTCTGTCTAGTCAAGGCTGTGGTTTTTCCAGTAGTCATGTATAGATGTGAGAGTTGAACTATACAGAAAGCTTAGCGCTGAAGAACTGATGCTTTTGAACTGTGGTGTTGGAGAAGTCCCTTGGACTGCAAGGAGCTCCAACCAGTCCATCCTACAGGAAATCAGTCCTGAATGTTCACTGGAAGGACTGATGCTGAAGCTGAAACTCCAAAACTTTGGCCATTTGATGCGAAGAACTGACACATTTGAAAAGACCCTGATGCTGGGAAAGATTGAAGGTGGGATGAGAAGGGGATGACAGAGGATGAGATGGTTGGATGACATCACTGACTCAATGGACATGAGTTTGAGTAAACTCCGGGAGTTGGTGATGGACAGGGAGGCCTGGCGTGCTGCCGTCCATGGGGTCGAAAAGAGTCAGACACAACTGAGCAATTGAACTGAAAGATCCCTATCCTTACAAGCAAGTACTGAAGTGAAGTGTTAGTTGCTCAGTCATGTCTGACTCTTTGCGACCCCCTGGACTATAACCCACCAGACTCCTCTGTCCATGAGATTCTCTAGACAAGAACACTGGAGTGGCTATTTCCTTCTCAAGGGGATCTTCTCAACCCAGGGATTAAACCTCTGTCTCCTGCAGTTCAGTTCAGTTCAGTTCCGTCGCTCAGTCGTGTCCGACTCTTTGCGACCCCATGAATTGCAGCACGCCAGGCCTCCCTGTTCATCACCATCTCTCGGAGTTCACTCAGACTCACGTCCATCAAGTCCGTGATGCCATCCAGCCATCTCATGCATTGCAGGCAAATTCTTTGCCATCTAAGCCAATGCAAGGAAGGAAGCCCACAAGCAAGCACTAGGATGGCTCATCTATGTTTGATGGGTCATGATGATTGCCATCAAACAGAGCTCCCTTGCTTTAGATAAATATAAATACACTGTGAGAACAGCAATTGTCTTGAACTTTTATTGATACACTCATATGGTTGGGGATGAAATAACGAACCAGAAAGATCTCGATGCAAATGTTCTCATGGTAAGCTGTCACTTATCAGATCCCCGTCTTTCATCTGAAAATTGGCAGATTGGACAACAACCAGTCTACACTTGTCCTCTATAGCTGCTGCTCTGACATGTTTACTACAAACAAATACTTTTTGTTTTTATAGGATGAATAATATCCTGAAAGAGCAACTTAGGTTTCTCATCGCTCAATTTAAGCTGGCCCCAGATCTCCTTAACCTTAAAGTAATTCCTTTCTTTATTTAAAATGCCTCATTAAATCCTCAAAATTCACAAAGCTGAGTAATGAATTAAGGTAAGGCTTTCTGCGGAGTTTTTCTGCGGTTGTTTCTGTTATTCACAAAGTTCTTACCTCAGAGATCTGTACCTGGAACATTTGTAATCAACCAGCAGAGGCTTAACCTTCCTTCAGAGAAGGATCAGTCATTAATTCTCAGATGTGAAGTGTGTGGGCCTGAAACTCTGGGCCCAGAATCTTCTTCATAATGCAGTTCCTGGAAGCTCTTGGGTAAGCCATTAAACCTCCTCCTCTGGAAGAGAGATTTGTGCTGTTTTCTTGGAGACACTACTCAGACTAGGAAGATTCTAGTCCAGTCGTGATTCTAGTCTAGTCCATTCACTGGCATGTGAATGGATGCAAGATTACAACAAATCATGGCGAAATCCTCAGGTTGGCTTTCAAAACTTCCCAGAAACATTATTTCCAAGACCTTTCTAGGCTATCCCACCCTCCCATGTGTTAAATATGGCTTAAGACATTTTCCTGGTCTTTGAAACACATTCTCCTTCTTTCTGCTGAGCCTCCCTTTAGCCAGAGGTCATGAGAATATAGTGGCTAAGAATTTATGTTTTCAAACTGAATACAGGGGCCTTCCTGGTGGTTCAGATGGTAAAGAGTCTGCCTGCAATACAGGAGACCTGAGTTCAATCCTTGGGTTGGGAAGATCCCTCGGAGAAGGGAATGGCTACCCACTCCAGTATTCTTGCCTGGAGAATTCCATGCACAGAGGAGCCTGGCAGGCTACAGTCCATGGGGTCACAAGGAGTCAGACATGACTGAAATGACTAATGCTTTATGCTTTCAGGAATTTTATACAACACATCGGAAGACCCAGTTGCTTCAAGTCAACATTCAGAAGGGAAATTTCCATCATCTCACAGGAGATCTTCAAGGGAAATCCACAACCTGAAGTATTTGGGTTGGAAATACAACCCTTGTTTGTGTGCATGTTAGCCATCCAGTTGTGTCTGACTCTTTGTGACACCATGGACTGTGGCCCACCATGCTCCTTGGTCCATGAGATTTCCCAGGCAGGAATGAGTTGCCATTTCCTTCCCCAGGGGATCTTCCAGATCCAGGGATTGAACCTGGGTCTCCTGCATTGCAGGCAGATTCTTTATCATCTGAGCCACCACGGAAGCCTGATGTACAACCCTTGGATATTCTCTTTAAGGACTGGAAGAAAATGGTGAGAAAACATACTCTGAAGGATATGTTTAATCTATAAGGATATATCTTATGTTTTTGTATCATCACAGGTAAAATGTCTCCTACCAAATTTTGCTAGTTTCCTGAGCAGTCTCCATCACCTGCTGAGTGGGCAATAAACCAAGTAAGCCTGTCCCTAGACTCAGCTAGCTGTTTATACCTGGATAGGACCCAGATCTCAGGGATGGGCCAATGGTAGCCCATGACATAGCCTGGCTCAGTGGCTAAGTCAGTCGAATTCTTCTCTGAGGATTTAGGTAAAGATGTCCAGAAGGAAGTTTAGTTATGGTTGTTGAACCCGGAAGGTCATGCATATTTGGAGACTGCAATGATCATCTGGGGCCATGTGTAGAAAAATAATCAGAAATAGCCAGCTGGCAAGAAAGAAGATAAAGGAAGTGATACATAGAGCAAGACTTTGCTGTGAGAACAAGAGTTTAAAAATGTAAAAAAGCATATCACAGAGCTGCCTTGATACCTGCCTTTCCTGAGTCTTGTTGTTTTGGCTCTTCCAAGACTCCCATGCATACATGTCCTTTCAATAAATCCCATTATTTCTGGAACAACTTGAATAAGTCTCTTTCTGATAATGACAAAACCACGGTGGAAGCACTGAGTGAATTAGCCTTGATGGACACTAACCTGGGTGACCTCCAGAGCTCTTTCCAAGGGCAGGTTGGTTAGTGACTCGAGGTCAGTGTTGACTTGGACACCAGCCCAGGGAATGGGACCCATCCATGTTCAGCCCTCACACCAAGACTCTTGCCTCTGCCATTTTGCTTTACAGGATCTCAGTTCAGTTCAGCCACTCAGTTGTGTTCGACTCCTTGTGACTCCATGGACTGCAGCACACTAGGCTTCCCTGTCCGTCACCAACTCCCAGATCCTACTCAAACTCAGGTCCATCACATCTGTAATGCCACCAACCATCTCATTCTCTGTCGTCCGTCCCCTTCTCCTTCTGTTTCAATCTTTCCCAGCATCAGGGTCTTTTCTGATGAGCTGGTTCTTCATATCAGGTGTCTAATATACTGGAGTTTCAGCTTCAGCATCAGTCCTTCCAATGAATACTCAGGACTGATTTCCTTTAGGATGGATGGACTGGTTGGATCTCCTTGCAGTCCAAGGGACTCTCAAGAGTCTTCTCCAACACCACAGTTGAAAAACATCCATTCTTTGGTGCTCAGCTGAAGGATCTGCACATTCTTAAATCTCTCTCATATAGAATTATAAACTCTCAGCATGGGAAAGAAATGAGGGTATCATATCCAACCACTCTCTCCATGATTGAAACATCCCTGTAAACTCCTGGACTGTGATTTTCCAGTCCATACCTGAGTACTTCCAGGACAGGAAATTATAATCAAATCATTTCCATAGCTACCATTGATTGCACACCTTCTATATGTATTCTCTTCACAAATGCTCTCTCATGTTACACTCTAAAACCTACTGGGATTATTTTCAAATGAAGGAACTGGGGCTCAGAGGGGTCAAATTGTTTCCCACAGCCATAGCCATGGATCCAGATTATGGCTGTGTCAGTTAGGATATTTTGTTCACAATAGGAAAATGTTTCTATTAACTTAAAAATAGAATTTACTGGGGAGATAGAGGAAGCTCAAGAAATTGAAAGGATGATGAAGAACAGGACCAGTGAGGATAATTATTCTTCAAGGGCAAACGACACTGCAAGGAATTTAGGTTGGAGGTATAATCCTTGGAGATTCTCATTAAAGACTGGATGAAAATGGTGTGGAAACTGAGCTTGTAGGGAATGTTTAATATATAAGAATGCATCTTTAATTTGGTCTCTTCACTGGTCAGGGCACTATTCAGGGAAGAGGCCACTGCAGTCATCTTATCACCCTCATGTGACTCTTCAAGATAGAGTGTCCTGGGAAAAAGAATCTGACTTGGGGAGCGGGGTGAATAGAACAACTTGAAGGATTATCCCACCAAGACAGTTTGCAACGTGGAAATGTTATTTCCCCAAAGAAAATCAGGCCATTGCTTTCTGAATAAAGAGGAAAGGACTCTGGAAAGCAAAAACAGCAAATGCTTACTGCAGTGATGGGACTGGCATTTCAACTGTCTTTCCACTGCTTTCCAGTTAAAGGGATAACAAATTCATCTTTATATGGATCAAAATCTGTTTCTTTCCAAATTCTTCTTATTGGTCCTGGTTTTCCAACTTGGAGCTACATAGCATATTTTGACAGCCCTCCAATTATTTGAAAGCAATTAGCATACTCTCCCTGCCCAGTCCCTAGTTTTATTCACTCTTGGCTATAAGTGTTTCTGATTCCTTAAAATTTTCTTCACATGACATGCCTTGAGTATCTTTTCCATCCTGCTTGGGTTTTTTTTGTGTGTGTTTTTATATATACGTATTTATTTGGTTGTGCCGGGTCTTAGTTGCAGCATGTGGGATCTAGTTCCCTCATCAGGGATCAAACCCAGGGCCTCTGCAGCAGGAACCCAGAATCTTAGCCACTGGACCACCAGGGAAGTCCTCTGGTTTTTCTTTTTAAAACCTGCTTCAGATTGTTTCTTTTCCAGCTTGAAGCACAGTGATCAGAGGAGCCCAAGGTGACATTCCTGATGTGCTTTGTTTAAAGCAGAGTAGAACAGAGCATCTCGGAATCAGAAAACCTTAAAGACTAAGTGGAAATTTGCTTCCACCTCCTGCCTGAGTCAGGCTCTAGCACCTGATGGGTCTAGTTCTGCACCTTAGCATTTCGATTTTTCAGCTTCATCGATGCTTTGTGAACAGGCTTCTTCACTGTTACCTGTAATCATAAAATGTACTTACTGGTAAAAGGCCTGGGAAAATCCTGTGAATCCCATGAAGAGAGGAACTTGGTAGGCCATGGTCAATGGGGTCACAAAGAGTCAGACATGACTAAAGCAGTTGAGTGCCCACACACACACACGGTCCATGGGGTCACAAAGAGTCAGACATGATTAAAGCAATTGAGTGCACACAGACACACACACACACGCATACACACACAGAGCCACTGTAATTATTAGAGGAGAGAACATGTAGAACGTGTGGCATGGTTTCTGGCCCATAGTAGGCCCTCAGTACAGTTATCACCATTGCCATGTGTCACTGTTATTACTCTGCCCCAAGCAAGCAGCCATCCAGTCTTTCCATGGCCACTGAAGGTGGGTCATTGCCAGAGAAGTCGTATCTGTCCTTTAGAGTTTGCTCACAGGCACACGAGGAGTGGCCTGGTCGAAGAGCACAGAGTTCGAGATTTGTACACACCATCAGAAGGAAGTATTATCATTTGGGAAATAAGAATGACCTTGCAGGCAAGTGTAGTGTTGCAGGGGAAGGAGACGGCTTTGAGGGACTTCCCTTTGAGTAGGTAAAGTGCAAGCTAATTTTGCTTTTTTTTTTTTCCCCAGGATCTGAAGGAAGCAGTCATTATGTCTGAATCTGTGAAGATCAGTGCAGTTATCAAGGGGTAAAAACCAACACACAAATATTTGTTATTGATAAGATACTTAGTAATCAGAGTGGCTTCTCACACCCAGGGTAAGCTCTGATCACAGGGCTTTTGAACTTGAATTTGCTGCTCTCATGCTAATTAGGCAAATGAGACAATGCAGGCCTGGAATATACACAGGTATCTAGCCATCGTCCTTTACGGCACCGAGACTCTTCTACTGAGAGTGTCTCAGCCTGGCTGGGGCAAGGCAGAGGTGAAGGTCATGGTCTCTGGCATGGTACTCAGTGGCATCAGAGACAATGACTTCAAAATATGTGCGCCACGAAGAGGCAGTCTGATAGTTAAGAGAACTGGTATTGGAGTCAGAAACAATCAGATCTTCCTTGACTTATGATGGGTTACATCCCAATAAATTCATTGTAAGTTGAAAATCACGTAGGTCGAAAATGTATTTAACACACTAACCTAAGGGACATCACAGCTCATTCTCGCCTCCCTTAAAATGTGCTCAGAACACGTACATGAGTCTACAGTTGAGCAAAACCATCTAACAGAAAGTCTATTTCATAATGAAGTATTGAATATCTTGTATAATTCACTTAATATTGTACTGAAAATGAAAAACAATGAACAATGATTATCTGGGGACAAGATGGTTGTCAGCATATCGGCCATAGACACTCATGGATCACGTGGCTGACCAGGAACCAAGTTTTCAAGGTCACTGCCTGACTTACCAGGGAGGACCACAGCACACACCACAAGCCCAAGGAAAGATCAAAATTCAAAGTGTGGTTTCTACTGAGTAAGTATTGCTTTTGCACCATCATAAAGTAAAAAAATCAAACACTGAGCCATCATAAGTCAGGGACCATGTGTAATCAGATTCTGTTTAGTCCAATTTGTCCATGAAAGCCCAACCCTAAGAGTTCCTCTTGGTCTAGTGACCCCCTGGCACTGTGCCTGTCTCGGAGTGGGAGTTCAGAACTAGGAATGAATGAGTGCAGTACCTGGGTTCAGATCCTAGCATGGCCCGAGGCAAGTTCTGGAACCTCTCTGTGCCTTCATCTCCTGGACTGTAAAAAGGAGAGCCTGACGCTTGCTGTCTCAGGATGGCTGTGGAGATGAAACGAGAAAATGCAGCCAGTTGAGGATAGCACAGAGCATATAGCAAGAGATCAATAACTGCAAGTTGTTGTTGTTGTTGTGACTTTTCATTATTATTATAACTTACCTTTGATTAATTCTGATAAAGGATCTGTATACAGTAACCTTCACATTTACATAAATACCCATAGAGTTAAATTGCCATATTAGCAGCTGTCTTACCACCACCAAGAGTCAACAATGAGACACCTAAGCTTTTGTTTGCTTGTTTGTTCCTGGCAGTTGAATTTTAAGATCCCCAGCTTCCCTATAATTAACTCTTTGAACTGGCAAGGTGCTTGCAGGGTAATCACCAGCTGCCCAGGTCTTGCCTGCCTCTCTCACCCCACTCCCAGGGCCTCGGTGATGGTATCCTGGGCTCTGCCTCGGGACGTCAGGGCACTGAGAACACAGAAAACAGTGGGAGACACCTATCTTTCATTTGGAGGGACTCGAATAATTTCTGCGCTGAAGAGAGCAAAGGAGAAAGAGATTTTATTTTTTAGGAAACTAACTTGGTAAAAGCAAAACAAAACAAAAGTGTGGAAGTGTTAGTTGCTCAGAAGGTGTTAGTCGCTCAGTTGTGTCTGACTCTGTGACCCCATGGACTGTAACCCGTCAGGCTCCTCTGTCCATGGAATTCTCCAGGCAAGAATAATGGGTTGTTATTCCCTTCTCCAGAGGATCCTCCCAACCCAGGGATTGAACCCAGGTCTCTCGGATTGCAGGCAGATTCTTTGCCATCTGAAACAAAAAAAAAAAAACCTTGGGAGTTCCGTGGCAGTCCAATGATTAGAACTCCACACTTCCACTGCTGGAGGCCTAGGCTTGATCCCTAGTTGGGGAACTAAGATTCCACAAACCATATGGCACAAAAAAAAAAAGAACAACAACAACATTAACTTGGTAAATTTTTTAAAACTGGAAATTTTCAGAGTTTTGAGTTTGAGCAATGCTCCCTATAGCATCACAATTTTCAGGTCCCAGTCTCCCTGGGCTTGGTTTTCCCCCTTTTCATCAATGATGAATATGATACAGGAAGTTGAAGGGATTTATCCCAAATCCCAAGTCAAAAGTCACTTTATGTACGTGAGTCTGTGTCCAGGTAGATGCTCCATTATACTGTATATTATGTATATGATATTATTCTAACCTCCTATTATTTTAAACACCAGATTACCTTCTTTAACTATATGTATTGAAACTTTTAACATTCAAAAAATATACATACTACGTACAATTTATGGAGGAAAAAAACCTGAAACTTTGCGCTCCTGAGTATCTTCTGCAGCTGTATAAAGAAAACCAGCAAACATTTCTAGACTGCCTTAAGCCAGACACCACCCTCAGGAGCCCATCTTTTGCTCCCAATAATATTATGATCTCTTTCAAAAGAAAAGGTCGGGACAGGCGGCATGACTCTTCATTCTATTATCTTTGGTATTTTGTACCAGTCTGGGGTTTCTCAAGTCTGGAGACAAGAAGCACATATTCGCTTTAGACATTAAAAAAATAAAAAATAAAAAAAAGAAGAAGTTCTGAATGCCTTTGCAGTTTCTTCCTTGAGCTGTCTAGAGGGAACTATTTATTTTGCTTCTTTACCTTGCAAATAGCTAACGGCTTCCAGCCAGGGCTCAACCCAACCCTTTTGTGCCCTGCAGTCATCGCTGCGTCTTTAAAAGAAAAGCGATCCGTTGGAATGCTGTGCGTGCACATGCCTGTCGGACTCAGCGGGCCCCACCTGCTGAGCAGGTAAACCAGATCCTCCGACCGGCCTCTGCAGCCGCATTCCAGCCAGGCAAGCTCCTACTCTCTAATTGTTACCTGTCAAACAGGTCAACCAGGCACTTGGGTCTGGTCCAAACATGCGAATGTTCCCACGAAACCCTAACCCTGCCAACCTTTGACCTTTCCGTCGTTCCCAAGTTCCCCTGATGATTTCAACCAGGGCTGATGTCAATGCGAATGATGACTTTTTAAGGGGCATGCAAGTTCTTTTTTTCTCCCTCACTGTGGATGGTAAAACTGATCACACGCAGTTTGGGGTTTCTAGACCTAGCACACTGGGGTCACTCAAGATGACCCCAGAAGGCATAAGGTCAGGGTAGCTAGGGCTTCTGAAATGAAATCCACAAGTCCTAAATCACTCATGGAAATTGCAAGCTGTCCACCCTGACTGAATGGAGAGTTCCCTTGAGTGGATAGAATCGGAGGTGACTCACAGTTGGCAGATCCCCTTACTCTCCTCTCTGGCACTGACCGTGGCCAGTGGGCTCAGCCTCAAACCTGCTTACAGGTAAGACCATGAGCAAGTCACATGACCTGTGTGGGCCTCAGCATCGCCCTCCCCCCCTTTCCCCACCACCCAGCAAGAGAAGCAAGGGGAACCACACAGATGTAAGGCCTATTCCAGCACCATTTCTATTTTCTTTCCTTTCATTGCTGCCACTCACAGTAGGGGGATCATGTAAGAGGAATGCTGACGTTTCTTCACCCTTGATATCTAAGGCTAGGTAGGGCGCTTGAGCACTGCTGGAGGGACCCTAGTTGAGCTGAGGGCCCCTTTTGATTAGCTGCCCAGGTCTAAAGATTTCCCTCAAGTGTGGAAAAACCCTGGGCTCCTCCTCTGGAGACATCTGGATAAAATACAGAGACTCTATCTTAACCTCAGGTCCCCTTCTGTATCTCATCCAGTGAGTTCAATCATTTTTATTGGGAGATGTGGTTATTTTCTGTGTCTGGGTAGCACAGACTATCCTTGTTTATTCTACTGATGAGGAATACAGAATCCAAACTACAGGCTCACTGAATCCAAACCACTGCATTTTGCAGATCAACAGCCCCCAGGGAACGGGTGTGAGTTGCCATATATATATCCTGCAAGGAGTCAGGCTTCTTGCTTAAGCGACCAGGGGAGGTGGGGAACACTGCGGGCTCCCTAAATTGTTGCCAGAGCAGTGACATCAGAAGATGCTCCCAAAGGCTGCTCCAGTGAAGGAATTTCCAAACTCCAGGCCAAGAACCCGAGCTCTGGAGCAGGTTTCTGAGACGGACGGTGCTGTCAGGCCAGTTTGCAGGGGGAGGGGTTTCTCCTCCTGGGCTGGACAGGTTATTCTACAAAGAGCTCAGGGTCGCCGCATTGGCGCAGGAACTGGCACTTCCTGCTCGTTCATCCAGCTCAGACTTGTCCACAGAGCCAAACCGCTAGGGCCAGGCTCCAGGAGAGAAACTTTCTCGGGGCTGTGGGACGGTGGAGTCAGGCAGTCTGCAGGCCTGCTGAGCATCCTTCTCATGGGCTATTTACTCTAGGGAGAGCAAAGTGTAGAGCACCTGGGCTCATGGAGAAGAAACTCAACTAGAATCTTGCCTCGCTTGTTCTCTGGGATGCCATTACTCATGAGGGCTGGCCTATGCCATGGGGGGCCATGACCCCCCACACTGAGGGGCTGGACATCCTGGAGAGGCCTTCAGAGGGAAAACTGGATAAACAGGTGCTTTCCTCTCATGAAGCCCTCTGGGAACATGGAGATCACAGTGTAGTTACTTCAAAACAGATATCAAATGGTATTTACACAACATACCTGATTAGCATTATTTTCTCATTATCAAACACCAAATATTTGACAAACAATAAATTGTTTATAGCTATCAGCATCTATTCAACATGAACATCCTAATTTTCATGCTCTTCCCTTGGTTCACTCCACCACGCATTGGCTGTGGAGTAAGTTACACTGGCTTTCCGAACCTCAACTTTCTTATCTGCAAAATAGGAACTTGTCCTATTTTTCTCGAGGCACCATTTGTAGAATAAAGTGAAATAAAGTTCCTGGCCTGCTGTGGGGCCTCACACATTTAACATCAACTATTTTGGTTGCTACTGTTGATTTTTTTAAAAAGCTTATTAAAATAGTGACTCACATGACCCAGTTTCAGAATGGTATTCTGATGATTAAAAGTAACTTCAGAATAACTCAGGGTTCTTTATTCATTTTCTCCAGCATTGTGGGAGAAATGGTTCTGGTTCTTCACACAGCATAGCTGTTGCCTGTTCTTTGTTTTGTTGTTTAGTCACTAAGTTGTGTCTGACTCTTTGGGACCCTGTGGACTGTAGCCTCCCAAGTTCCTCGGTCCATGGGATTTGCCAGGCAAGAATATTGGAGTGGGTTGCCATTTCCTTCTCCAGGGGTTTTTCCCAACCCAGGGATCGACCCCGTGTCTCCACTGCAGGCAGATTCTTTACCACTGAGCCACCAGGGAAGCCCTCTCTGTTCAAGTACTACATTAAATTCTAGGCTCCTTCCTCTGCCATTCCTCATACTTCTAACTGCCTCCATTTGCCATTTGTTGGTGAAGATTCAGGGGTTTAAAACAGATTTTAGCATCAAAGAATCCACAGCAAGTTTAAAATGGGAGGGAGCTTCTCAGGTGGTCCAGTGTTTAAGAATCCACCTTGCAGTGCAGGTGACGTGGTTCGATCCCTTGTTTGGGAAGATTTCACATGTCACAGAGCAACCAGATCCACATGTTGCAACTACTGAGGCCCCATGCCGCAGCTAGAGAGTCCATGTGCCACCGTGAAAGATTTCTCACATGATGCAACGAAGATCCTGCATGCTGCAACTAAGACCCAATGCACCCTAATAAATACTTTAAAGAGAACATCAACAGACGCAATGTGATTATGAGAAGAAAGTACCAGAGGGAAATATTCAAGGAAGAAAAATAGCTGAAACTTACCAAATGTGATAAAAATCTGCACACTCAAGAAGCTGAAGGGGTGGAGGGAACTAGATTAGAACAGGCGCTGTGAAGGAGAGGGTGCTTTCGGATTATTGCTCGGAAGTCTTTTCCACCACATTCCCCCTCCACTGGCTCAGCTCATTCAAATGACTGCATGGCAGTAGACGCTGTTGGTAACTATCTCTCTCCAACCATTTCTTTAGGTCACTGATTACAACGCAGGCTTTCAAAGAAAGAAGAGTCTGAAGACAGAGAGAATCTACTCATCAGCTAATTAACTCCCAAATCCTCAAGTGTTGACAGCTCTCTTCAAAGTCCTGGCTTTTCTAAAACAGGAATAGCCCAGGGCCACCCCAGACACACTCCCCACAGCCTGCTCCCAGCAAAAGCAACCTGGGCCCTGGGGATGGATGAGGATGGACCCATCAAGAGGGGCTTGCTGGACATTTGGCCCTGAGGTTGATAAGAAACTGTATCAGTCAAGCTTCTGCAAGGAACAGATGCTGTCCTCAACAGTGGTTGAATACTTACTAACTAAACCCAGGATGTCCAATGAGTCACCAGATCCTGTCAACTCTACCTCCTAAATCTTGCTTAAATCCATTGACCTCTTCACATCCTCATTGCTTTGTCTCCCCTTTAGAGTACTCGGGCTTTGCATTTGAATTAATGAAGCAGCCTCCTAACTGGTCTCCAAGAATGGTTCACGGAGGCCTTTGATTTCTCTCTCCAGCCCCACTCCTGGCCTCGCCCCCTCGGTGCTCCAGGGCACACTGCACACCTGCGGTTCCCTCTGCCTGGAACACGCTCCCTGCCCAGCCCTCCTTCAGCCTTCAGGGACCTGCTTAAACACCCATTTCTACAGCAATGTCTACACTACCACAGCCTGTCTGTAGCCCCCTCCTAGGCCCTAAGCATCACAAAGACAGGCACGCCTTCCATACTGGTCCCCACAGCAGCCTGTTCAACACGCTGTTCAGTGTGTGTGTATGTGTGTGTTTTCTCATTTAATCTGCACGAATGCCCTAGAACACACCTAGGATCACACCTATTCAACAGACGAAGAAACCGAGGTTTCAAGACGTGAAATAACTCACTTGTGGTCACCCAGCTAGGAGAGAGGCAGAATCTATGTTTTAATCCAGGCCTACGAGTTTAGCTTCTACAAGAAGCTGCCCCAGGAATACTCTGTTCACTCCATAATTAAACAAGTCAGGGGTCAAATAGTTTAGTTAATGAGGTTCTGAGTCAGTAATGAAGGGAATCAAAAGGTGCCAGCTCCCCTCAAATTCAAATTCAAGCAAACCTGTGACCTCTCAGAGGCAGGTGTGCAGCCCCCTGGCAGCAGCTGCTGTTTGAGATGGAACCATTTTTACCCTCAGATGTGTTTAAAAGACTCCTTTAGGGCCATATTCTGAAAAATGTTTCTATGATGGTTGAAAAAGAAGTTTGAATGCAGATACACGTTTTGCTTTCCACTTAGACCCTGAGCAGTAAACAAGCTTTATGAAAGAATGAGGTCTGAAGGGGAGGTCTCCAAATGCAGAAATGTTGCGGGTGGCCTGGAGTGGCCTCAGGGAAGAGACAGCCCTAGGGACAGTGACAGTGAGCGCCCTGGGCTGGCGGTGCAGAGAGGATGCAGGAATGCAAACAGCCTCCAGAAACCCCCAGAGCTCCCGACCTCAGGGGAGAGACATTCAACTTAGAGCAAGGAAACAAGACAGCCCCAGACAGGTGATGGTTAGAGAGATAGCAGAGGGGGCTGGGATGGGGGAGCTTTAACCAGTTTGGAAAGGACACCAAAGGAATATGAAGCAAAGGCTCCTATGTCTCACCCAGGGACTCCTGAGAGGGTATCAGCATTGAATATCTGAGTTAAAAGTCATAAAGGACAGGAGGCCATCAACTGCTGTGACCTCCTACCTTTCAAGAGAAGGAGAGTCAACAGAATTTGGCCAAGGACTTTCATTAGAAAGGGCTTCTCCAGTGGCTCAGTCAGAAAAGAATCTGCCTGCAGTGTAGGAGATGTGGGTTTGATCCCTGGGTCAGGAAGATCAGGGCATGACAACCTACTCCAGTATTCTTGCCAGGAAAATCCCATGAACAGAGGAGCTTGGCAGGTTACAGTCCTTAGGGTGGCAAAGAGTCAGACACAACTGAAGTGGCTGAGCACACGTTTGGTTAAAAGTAAGTATGAACAGAAGTGGATGAGCTTCTGAGTGCAAAGGGAGCCACACCCAGTTTTTTCAGCTCCTTCCCTCCTACCTCTTTGTCCCACGGCCATCGCCTGCCTGACCTCTGCTTAGGGGAGGTGAGCATCCAAGACCCTGAGCCATAGATAAGATCATAAATTAGAAACTTACAGAATGCAGTCAGATGTGAGAGAAAATAACATTTTTCTTCAACTAGCCATCCTAAGTCCTCTCCAGGACAAGCTAAGGTACAAAACAGTGAAATAAAATAAAACTTAATATTGAAAGTAAAAAAGGAGGGTGGTGACAGTGTTTATAAAAATTCCTTGAGTGTTTGAATATAGAACTAGAATCCACCAAGTCATCAGTAGCACCCATTGGCTAGCTAAAGAAAAAAATCATGGGACTTCTCTGGTGTTCCAGTAACTGAGACTCCCAGCTTCCAGGACAGGGTTGGATCCTTGGTCAGGGACCTAGATCGCACGCTGCAACTAAAGATCCTGCAGGCTACAGCTAAGACCTAAGACAGCCAAAAAAAAAAAAAAGGCATGTCAGAAGGGGAAACAGTCTATTTTTATTGGGAGTATATTTGCTTTACAATGCTGTGTTAATTTCTAGTGTACAGCAAAGTGAATCAGCTATATATATATACATGGATCCTCGCCTTTTTGGATTTCCTTCCAATTTAGGTCACCACAGAGCACTGAGTAGAGTTCTCTGTGCTGTACAGTAGCTTCTCATTAGTTATCAATAAAAGGGGAAACATTCTTTACAGGAAAAACGATGAGGAGCTGCAAAAATCAGTTCGTGCTTTAAGAGCGAGCATCATACAGGAACGTGCGGGCCACATCCCCAAGTGGAAGGCACTGCTCCTGTTTATGGAAGCTCTGCGTCCAAACTTGAATGTCAACAAACTAGGTGGATCAATTAGTGGCTGAATGAAGCAATTGAAATGCATCCAACTTCCTACTTGGAAAAGGCAATAAAGTTTCATAATAATGAATGTTAATAACTTGTGATGGTATGTGAATATACTGGCCAGTATCGAAGAGAAGCGTTTTGTGTTTTTGTTTTTTTTTTAATAAACACATATAGCCACACATACTCTCTCACACACACCCATAAGGGTTTGTGCAATTTAATTACTTTAACAGGAAGTCCCTCCATGGAAAAAGTAATAGGACTAAAGACCCATCTGTGTCCAGGGCAAATCAATGGTGACCTCAATGGGACCTTTGGAGAGAAATGAACCATATCATGGAGTTAATTGGCTAAAGCCAGTTATAGAGAAACGCTAGTCTAACTTCTCTGGGGAAGGAAATGTTACCCTGCCCGGGTTTTCATTAATACGTTTATAGAACACACTGAGAAAGTACAATTTTTAGGTTAGCAAAATTTCAAAGAGCTTTTATGATTTCAAGCAGAAAAAAATATTCCTACCAGTCTGTTGTGTATCCTTGAACTTGCCAAGGACTTTCTGAGATAAAGGAAATAGAAGGGACCATCAGTTCCCTCCAGTTTTTAATCTAATTGGGTAGACAGAAGAAAAGACACATTAAAGCAATGGGTAAGTGAAGGAAGTTTGGGGAAGCTGGGTTGCCTGGGGATGCAGAGTTAGCAGAAGGGCATGTGCCATGGGACTAGTCAGACAGGTTCCATTAAGTACGTGAATCTCAAGGTACTGCTTGGACTGAACAATCCCAGTTCTGACCAGGATGTCCAAGTAAACCATCACAAGGACACTTGCTGAGTATCTCCAGGGCTTATTACATTGTAGGACTTGCAATATGCAAGGTACTTTATGGGTGTCATCCCACTTAATTCTCACACAGCCACCAAAGGCAGGTTCAAACACCATCCCAGTTTTTCAGATGAGGACATAGAAGCACAGAGAGGATAACCACCTGCCGGAAGTGACAGAGCTGGTAAGGGGCCCACAATGAGAAGACTGCTCTCTATAGCTGCACGGCAAATGCCAATAAATAAGGAGGCTTCTGGTCAAGCAGGAAAACTCGCAAGTGTTAGGTTTAACCTCAGAATTTCCGCTAAAGTAACAACTGCTTCAAAACACGAAATTTAGCTTGGATATCTCATGGATATCAGTGCATCACGCAACATAGCTATTGTACAAAGGGTTTTCCGTGATCTGCTACCACTCAGGATATCTGCCAATTAAATATTGAAGTTTTCTCTAAACATTCCACTTGGCATACAATGCTGATTATAAAAAGCAGAGTTTCAGCAAAATTTCATTCTTTACCAAACCAGGACATCTGATTCGGCCTGGTTTTGTCAACAGAAGTTAGGCTTAATGCATACAGCCTGGTTTCTTGAACCAGATTTAGTGTTTGCTCTATTTGAACTCCTAAGAGGCTCAGCTAAGATGGACAGAATTGAAAGTCTTACCCAAAGGCATTTTGGAACAAACCAATACTTATATATTCACTGAGATTTCATTCAGGGTGATCTAATGGTCCCTGCTGGAGACCACTTCACCTGTTAAAATTTAACCTGATAAGGAATTCCCTGGCAGTCCGGTGGTTAGGATTCATCCTTTCACTGGTGAGGGCCCAGGTTCAATCCCTGACCAAGGAACTAAGATCCTGTAAGCCTCATGTAACGGCAAAGGCGGGGAAAAAGAACAAAACTCAACCTGATACAGTATAGGGATTAAATGACACTGAGATCCCAAGATTCCTAACTCTCAGAGGCATTAGGGTATATTAGATTGTTTACTTATAGCCACTTACACGTATGACTTGGGCAACATTATTAAAGTCAGTGTATTACGAATCACTTGGATTTGTTCTTTTTGGTGTGTATTGGTGTAAAAGTACCCATCATGTAAAAACACGAGTACTGAGACATGAGGGACTTCCCTGGTGGCTCTGTGATAATCTGTCTGCCAAGCTGAAGATGTGGATTCCACCTGTGGGTCAGGAAGTTTCCCTGGAGAAGGAAGTGGCAACCAGCTCCAGTATTTCTTGCCTCATAAATCTCATGGACAGAAGAGCCTCTCGGGCTACAGTCCATGGGGTCACAAAGAGTCCCTGAAGGATACAGATAATAGATCAGAAAGGATGCTTATCTCAGATAAGTTCTCACACTGGACACACAAGGAAACATTCACAAGGATGGATCCTGCAGTGTGGGGGTGCTGGGGAGCTGGGAGCAACATGGGTGAATATCACTGGGGCTGTGGATGGAAAAATGTGGTGGCAGCACAGACTGGCAGCCTCTGCAGAAGTTAGGAACACCAGACAGGATATACCCAAAGCAACATGGTGGTAGTGGTACTGTTAGTTGCTCAGCTGTGTCTGACTCTTTGTGACCCCGTGGACTGTGGCCCGCCAGGCTCCTCCTCTGTCAGTGGGGTTCTCCAGGCAAGAATACTGGACTGGATCGCCATTCCCTTCTCCAGAAGATCTTCGCAACCCAGGGATCGAACCCAGGTCTCCTGCATTGCAGGCAGATTCTTTCCCATCTGAGCTACAGAGAAGATCCAAAGCAACATGGATGGAGTGAAAAAATTAATAGAATAAGTCAACAACACAATACATTTACATGAAACTAAAGTACAGGTGTAAAAACCAGTGAAACGCATTCTTACAAAAATGTATATAAACACAAGCAAATATTGTATATATATCCAATGTATTAGGATGGTTGTTTGTAGTGGGGGACCCATTCCAGTATTCTTGCCTAGAGAATCCTGTGGACAGAGGAGCCTGGTGGGCTGCCGTCTATGTGGTTGCACAGAGTCAGACACGACTGAAGCGACTTAGCATACCTGCATGTATTGGAGAAGGAAATGGCAACCCACTCCAGTATTCTTGCCTGGAGAATCCCAGGGACAGAGGAGCCTGGTGGGCTACCGTCTATGGAATCTCGCAGAGTTGGACACAACTGAAGGGATTTAGCAGCAGCAGCAGCAGCTGTGATAGTGAAGAGATGCTTAGATAAGAGGGCCTTGCCTGGGCTAATGAAGGCAATGTGCTTGGACTTATGGATCTGACAAACTCAACTCTGCATTTGAGGTCCAAAAACTAGCAAAGACAGATATTCAGCCCAACAGGGTTTTCATCATAGGCGCTTAGATCCATGGCTCCTGAACGAGGTATTTAAAGAGTGAGGTTAATGATTGCCAGGTGGGTTTCTTAAGCTCCTTGGATGTGCTTGGATGCTCCCAAGGCCAGAGACTCTCAACCTTGGCTGCACCTGAAAGACAGCTGGGGCATTGCTGGGACTCAACCCAGAGATTCTTTTTAAGAAACCTGGTGAGGCCCAGGCATCAGTATTTTTCCAGAGTTCCTCAGGTGATTTTACTGGACATCCAGGATTGAGAACTGTTACATTAGGTTTTTGCATTTTTTATTCTAGTTGCAAATATTGCATTCTTTGGCATTTGAAAAAAACCCACAAAATCAGATTATTTTCCTTTTGCCAAATATAAATTCACTGATTAGCAGAGGACCAAAGATAGTATAATATATCTACTCACTGGATCATACAATTAAAGCTTTCAGCTGAGCCACATGTATGTTTTGGTGGGTACTGCATAATTCTGTACTTAGTTGCTCAGTCATGTCTGACTCTTTGCAACCCCATGGACTATAGCCAGTCTCCTCTGTCCATGGGGATTCTTCAGGCAAGAATACTGGAGTAGGTTGCCACACCCAGGGATCCAACCCATAGCTCCTTCATTGCAGGCAGATTCTTTACCATCTGAGCCGCCAGGGAAGCTCCCCTAAAGTCATACCTTTCCTGACCGGGATTTGGACCCTGGCTGCGGCAGTGGAAGTTCTGAATCCTAGCCACTAGACCTGTGGCCACAGTGTGTCTTATGCGATGGAGCCCCTTGGAGCTGATCAGTGCACGACCTGTTCTGTGTACACAGCAGGCTGTTCCAGTCCCACCTCGTGTGCTGGGCTGTGTCTTGGCTACACTGGTGACAAAATGACGTGGTCACGGACCTGGTGGAATACCTATACTTCAGGGAAGGTGGTCACACACAAGGTTTCCACGAGGTGCTAGGGTGGGAGGGGCACTTCAGGAGCTCAGGTCAGGGGCCCTCACTCAGTCCAAGAGTCAGGCAGGACTTGCTAGGAGAAATGAAACTTGAGCCCAAACCCAAGAACAAGAATGTAGGGAGGTCTGGAGGTGTAGTAAAAGGAGGGTGCTGTCCACCCAGAAGGAACATCCCAGAAAGGGCAGAAAAGTTTTACTGTGCTCATAACAGAGCTGAAAGAAACTCAGAAGAGGTGTGATGGGCAGGGTTAAGAAATCCGGACTTCAGGACTTCCCTGGTGGCTCAGAATCCGCCTGCCAGTGTAGGAGGCACGGGTTCAATCTCTGGTCCAGGAAGGTTCCCATATGCTGAGGAACAGCTAAGGCCCTGTAAACACAGATTTTGAGCCTGTGTCCTAGAGCCCAGGCTCCACAACCAGAGAAGCCACAGCAACAAGAAGCCTGTGCACCAGAAGCAGAGAGCAACCTCCGCTCCCTGAAGCTACAGGAAAACCCACTTGGCCATGAAGACAACACAGCCAATAAATTGATAAAAATTACTTTTAAAAAAAGAAAAAGAAATGCGGACTTCACAGGAAGGCAAAGTCTAGTTACAAAGAATGCTGCAGGTCAGCTTAAGAAGTCTAGCTTTATGATATGGGCAATGGCGAAGGAGCTCATCAAATAGGAGCGTTCTGGCAACAAGTGGAGTTGAGGCTGCAGAGAGTATGGAGAACCGGTCATAGGATTCCATGCTGAATAGGGGATTCGGGGTCATAGGGGCCGGCTGGTTGAGGGTGGCCTGGGGAAGGAGGGACATGTGTGAAAGATGAGCAGACATGTATGAAGGATGTCCGGGAGAGACAGAATGTGGAGAGTGCCTGAGGGCGTGGAGGTGCCATCCACTGAGGTCAGGCATGAAGCAGAGGGGTCAGGAAGATGAAACTCTGCCTTGAAGACGCTGGCTTTGGGGGACTGGTCTTACAGGTCGAGTTCCTGGGAAGCAGGCTCCGAGACACAGTTTAGTGAGCAGGATAGTTTTGCAGGTGTGCTTTTGATGGCTACGTCACAGACGGGAGGGGAAGAAGACAGCAACAGGCAGAGGGAAAGGTGGAGATGCAGGGCCCACCTACGGACATGCCTGTGGCTGTGGCAGCTTATACTCTCCCAAGCTGGCTGCACCGACTTGCACCCCAGTCTACGAGTTCTTCTTACAGTGTGACGCTGATGCTCCTCCGTGGAGAGCTGGGGTCCACACTCCACACTCTTGAACCTGGGTGGACTCCTGTAACTGCTCAATCAGAGTGACGCTACACGGCTTCGGAGGCTAGGTCCCAAAAGGCAATATGGCTTCTTCCTGGCTTCTTCTCTTGGGGTATGTATGTTGGGAGCCCCCAGTCACCAAGTAAGAAGCCTGGCTCTCCTGGTGCCTTTGTGCCAGAGAGGGCACGTGGAGAGGTCCTACGGAGAATGAGACGCCCAGGAAGCCAAGGGTTCCAGCCCCCAGGAGTGTGAGTGTGCACGGTCCACATGCCAGACACGTGCGTGAGGCAGTGAACTTTGCAACGTGTCCAGGCCCAACTCCAAGTCAGACCAGCAGATACCAAGTGGAGCAGAGACGAACGACCTCTTTGTCCACTCAGAGGAACAGCTAAGGCCCTGTAAACACAGATTTTGAGCCTGTGTCCTAGAGCCCAGGCTCCACAACCAGAGAAGCCACAGCAACAAGAAGCCTGTGCACCAGAAGCAGAGAGCAACCTCCGCTCCCTGAAGCTACAGGAAAACCCACTTGGCCATGAAGACAACACAGCCAATAAATTGATAAAAATTACTTTTAAAAAAAGAAAAAAAAATGCGGACTTCACAGGAAGGCAAAGTCTAGTTACAAAGAATGCTGCAGGTCAGCTTAAGAAGTCTAGCTTTATGATATGGGCAATGGCGAAGGAGCTCATCAAATAGGAGCATCTGGCAACAAGTGGAGTTGAGGCTGCAGAGAGTATGGAGAACCGGTCATAGGATTCCATGCTGAATAGGGGATTCGGGGTCATAGGGGCCGGCTGGTTGAGGGTGGCCTGGGGAAGGAGGGACATGTGTGAAAGATGAGCAGACATGTATGAAGGATGTCCGGGAGAGACAGAATGTGGAGAGTGCCTGAGGGCGTGGAGGTGCCATCCACTGAGGTCAGGCATGAAGCAGAGGGGTCAGGAAGATGAAACTCTGCCTTGAAGACGCTGGCTTTGGGGGACTGGTCTTACAGGTCGAGTTCCTGGGAAGCAGGCTCCGAGACACAGTTTAGTGAGCAGGATAGTTTTGCAGGTGTGCTTTTGATGGCTACGTCACAGACGGGAGGGAAAGAAGACAGCAACAGGCAGAGGGAAAGGTGGAGATGCAGGGCCCACCTACGGACATGCCTGTGGCTGTGGCAGCTTATACTCTCCCAAGCTGGCTGCACCGACTTGCACCCCAGTCTACGAGTTCTTCTTACAGTGTGACGCTGATGCTCCTCCGTGGAGAGGTGGGGTCCACACTCCACACTCTTGAACCTGGGTGGACTCCTGTAACTGCTCAATCAGAGTGACGCTACACGGCTTCGGAGGCTAGGTCCCAAAAGGCAATATGGCTTCTTCCTGGCTTCTTCTCTTGGGGTATGTATGTTGGGAGCCCCCAGTCACCAAGTAAGAAGCCTGGCTCTCCTGGTGCCTTTGTGCCAGAGAGGGCACGTGGAGAGGTCCTACGGAGAATGAGACGCCCAGGAAGCCAAGGGTTCCAGCCCCCAGGAGTGTGAGTGTGCACGGTCCACATGCCAGACACGTGCGTGAGGCAGTGAACTTTGCAACGTGTCCAGGCCCAACTCCAAGTCAGACCAGCAGATACCAAGTGGAGCAGAGACGAACGACCTCTTTGTCCACTCCCCTACCTGGAACCTGGCCCAGATGCATCAGCAAAGTGAATGTCGTTGTTTGAAGCCATATTCCATTCTGCGGTGCTTTGTGGTGTGGCAAGAGATAAAGGGCACATCAGCTCAACCCTCTGGGAGTCCCAGAACGTGGATGGCCTTTCAGAGCTGTTCCAAATAGGGCCAGAAGGCTGAGCCTTTATATTCCTGCTCTGATCAGTGATTGGACACAGGCCACCTCAAGAAGCCACATGAACTTGGACAAGGAGGTTCTCTCCAGCTGAGGCCATCCTGGAAGGGGCTGACAGCCGAGAGCTGGAGGCAGATGGCATTCCCTGCCACTGGAGCGGAAAGGCCTTCCCCGAAGGGATTTCTGGGCAGCATGCCTGGTGACGGCTGCAGTCAGAGGAGCAGAAGCCGCCTCCGTGGTGGGCAGTTGGCCATTCCAGTCTGGAGCTTGGAAGGGCTCAGTACTGGGGGATATCAGCCTATGGCACAGTGCCCCTTCCTGTGGTGTGAGACCCAGGGTATGGCCTGCAATGAGTCATCAGAATGCAGCACCTCCCTCGAGCAGAATCAGGAGTCTGGGTCATCACCAGGCCCCTCAACCCAGCCTCCTGCCCACTAACATCAAGAGGCTCTGGATAAAGATGAGGTCAAACCACCAGGCAGCAGCTGAGTGCCCAGGGAGACTCCTGAGGGTGAAATGAGAGCCCAGGATCACAACCGTTTGGGCAGAAGAGGCTGCGAAGGAGACAGATTGAGGGAGGAATCCGGGGCACAGGGGTTTCCAGTGGGAGTGGCCACTAGAGGCAGATTCAGACTGAGTCCAGGTTGGGTGAGAACACCTAGCACCCCCGAATTCACAGTCGTTCACAGAGTGACTGTGAACAATATGAAACAGCCCTGGTGGTGTTCATCCTTGGCTGCTTCTCAGCTGAGGCTCCTGGAGCAGAGGAAGGAACTAGAACGCAGAAGGACCCAGGAGGACTAGATGGAGTTGGCTTGAAGTGGGCGCCTCGCTCAGAGCCAAAAGAAAAGAACCAATGAGACAAAGGCAAGGAAGTGTGAGACAGGACAACGGAAATGAGAAAGAAGCTAAAAGGAAAAGAAACTACCTACCAGGGAGCCTAGGGACCAGCTGAAGGAGCAAAACTCAGCCCAACGTTCACTCAACAAGAACCCTCCGGTCTGCACAACCCACACGAGGCAACACAGGGGAGGCACTCTATTGGATAGTCTTAATAGTTGCTTTCATAGCCATGAGAGCAAACGTGTTTGGAATCAATGGATTTGGGTTTGGCTTCCGGCACCACAGAGGAGCATCTCCTTGGAAAGCATTTCAGTTTCCTTTTTAAACGATCTGTCTATTTGCTGTTGGCCGCGCTGGGTCTCCACTGCTGCACTGAGGTTTCCCTCGTTGCAGTGAGTGGAGGCGACTCCTCGTGGCCACGCTCGGGCTTCTCACTGCCAGGCTTCTCTTGCTGCAGAGCGCAGGCCCTAGGGCTCAGGCTCAGTAGCTGGGGCACACAGGCCCTAGCTGCTGCAAGGATGTGGGATCTTCCTGGACCAGGGATCGAACCTGTGTCCCCGGCATTGGCAAGCAGACTTCTATTCACTGTGCACCAGGGAAGTCCCCATTTCAGTTTTCTAAGCATCCAGTTCCTTATCTGTAAAATGAGATGACAGTGCCTCATTTGCTGCTTTGCTGCAAGGACCATACCTCATTTATTCATTTATTCAATGAGTATTTAATCATGAGCCAGACATAATGCAAGATATAGTGCTACAAGAGCAAACAGCGCAGACACGGCCCTTCGCCTCCTGGAGATAAACATTAAATAGATTGTAACATGAATGACACCTCTACAACCGCTAGAAGGGAGACGAAAGACGAAACATGTTAGATACGAAATATGTAATACCTGGGACATAGTAGGTGCTGAAGAAATGATATTTCTGGGAAGATATTTAATGGGATCACACACAGCAAAATTGTGAAAAGAGATACTTTACATTCAGTATCCACAGTTTTCCTCTTGCTGCTGTTTTCCTCTCCTGAGGAACTCTGGTATTTCAAGTTTTTCATATCAAAGTTAGCACTTATCTGGCACCGTTGAATAGCTCCAGGAAGAAGTCAGCAGAATGGGGGAGAGGGGGCATTGTTTCAGGGTCTTCAGAACAGCTCTTTGTGGCAACAACCTCTGAGAATACTGGTAGCCTACACTGTCATTCACTACATCCACTCCCTCTTGAATTTCTTACACAGAAAAACAAAGGTTTGAAAAGCATTTTCTCCTCAGGCATTAGAAGCAGCATAAAGGTGCTTTCTTGTGAGGGTAATCTGCGTAGTATCTTGGCACCTCTTTTGTTTTTAAACAATTTTTGGAGCCATAAGGACGTAAAGCTGACTCACTTGGAAGTAAAGGTGGCCAGCAGAAATGAGGAGTCCGTAGGAGAGGCATCTTACAACTGGTAACAACGCTGTCAGGACAGCGTGTTCACATCCAGCAGAGGCTGTGACGCTGTGACACGTACCTGCAATAGAGCGGCTCACCTGGCTCACCCGGCTGGACCCAGGCCGGGCGTTTCCCAAAGCCTGGCCCACCGCAGCGCGCTCCTCCACAACAGGATGGAACCAGAAGGGGCCACAGTGTCAGGGGGTGGGGGGACGCGGCTGGGAGGGGCCAGCCCAGGCTCCCGCCTTTCATCTCAACCAGTGTTCGGTGGGCAGCCCCCAGGCCCACGTCCACGCGGCGTTGAGTCAGGGCCCAGTGAGCAGGCTCAGAGGGAAACGAGGAGGCAGCGGCTATAGGAAGCCTGGGCCTGGGAAAATGCTGCCGGGCCAGGCCTGGAACAAAGGCGGGCAGGTTAGTGCAGCTGCAGGTGCTCTGCCAGAAGCGTGGGGTGCAGGTGGGAGACTGAGTGTGTGTGTGAGAGAGAGACAGAGAGAGAGGGAAAGTATGAGTGCATGTGAATGTGTGGATGTGTGAGTGTTATGTGAGCTGGTGTGTGTTTCTGCACATAAGCAGCAAGTGTGTCATCAGCCAGAACGTGTTCAAGGGTGTATGTCTGAGGACACGCGAGAATGTAGGTTGTGTGTGAAATGTCTGAGACTGTGTGTGTGTGAGAGAGAGTGAGAGAGAGAGGTTGCTTGTATGAAAAGTCCACCTGAAGATGTTTAGAGATAAAGCGGATTTAGCTGCCCTGGGTTACAGCTCGGAGGCACGCCCAGTCCCGATGAGCAAGCACACTACAAATGTCATGAATTCTCATTACGGGAAAATCTGAAGGAGCAGAGTCCCCGAGTTCCCTGAGCCACTTATCCCTGGGAGTGAAATTCCTACACACACCAGCGGGGATCATGTAGAGTCTTTCCCAGTTAGCAATCATAACACCTGAAGCTTTGAACAGTTGTATGTTTATCTTTCTCCTCAAGCTCATGCTGCTGGCTCTCATAACCAAGTTCAGACAACCTTCTGTCTGCCAGCCACAAAGACAACGCCCACAGCCCCCACGCCAGACAGAGATCGGAGTCGTTTCCATGATCGCTGTGTGTGTTCTGCTTCCCTTTTATTTAATCGCGCTTTATGGTGTGCCTGCTTCCATCAAGGATTCGCGGAGGCTTACAATATTAAAAACACACACACACACACACACACACACACACATCCAACAGAAATGTTTCGGAAACACACAAAACTCAGAACAAAACTCAAGCCGTGGGAAGGGAAAGATGTTCCAACGTGTGTGTTCCATGACTTAATTTTTCACGTGTGGCAAAACAGAGTCATGAGAAGCGAAATACGGAGTAATAGGAAGGTGTCTTTAGGAGTTTTACTCTGTCTGGATTTTAATTATTGTGCTGTTTGCTTAAATTCTCCAGGTCTCACTCTTCCTATCACTAAAAACAAGGACAACAGCCCTACCTCATAGGACTGAGAACACAGTAAGACAGTACAGTAAAGTTTAGAGATAAAGCGGATTTAGCTGCCCTGGGTTACAGCTCGGAGGCACGCCCAGTCCCGATGAGCAAGCACACTACAAATGTCATGAATTCTCATTACGGGAAAATCTGAAGGAGCAGAGTCCCCGAGTTCCCTGAGCCACTTATCCCTGGGAGTGAAATTCCTACACACACCAGCGGGGATCATGTAGAGTCTTTCCCAGTTAGCAATCATAACACCTGAAGCTTTGAACAGTTGTATGTTTATCTTTCTCCTCAAGCTCATGCTGCTGGCTCTCATAACCAAGTTCAGACAACCTTCTGTCTGCCAGCCACAAAGACAACGCCCACAGCCCCCACGCCAGACAGAGATCGGAGTCGTTTCCATGATCGCTGTGTGTGTTCTGCTTCCCTTTTATTTAATCGCGCTTTATGGTGTGCCTGCTTCCATCAAGGATTCGCGGAGGCTTACAATATTAAAAACACACACACACACACACACACACACATCCAACAGAAATGTTTCGGAAACACACAAAACTCAGAACAAAACTCAAGCCGTGGGAAGGGAAAGATGTTCCAACGTGTGTGTTCCATGACTTAATTTTTCACGTGTGGCAAAACAGAGTCATGAGAAGCGAAATACGGAGTAATAGGAAGGTGTCTTTAGGAGTTTTACTCTGTCTGGATTTTAATTATTGTGCTGTTTGCTTAAATTCTCCAGGTCTCACTCTTCCTATCACTAAAAACAAGGACAACAGCCCTACCTCATAGGACTGAGAACACAGTAAGACAGTACAGTAATTGCTTAACACACTGCCTGGCACACGGCAAGCAATACGTTTAGTGGTGCCGTCATCATTTTCTTTTTTAAAATTCTTTTTATTGCAGTAAAAGTCATATAATATAAAGTATATTATTTTAACCATATTTAACTGTATAGTTCAGAGGCACTAAGTACATTCCCATTGTTGGGAAGCTCTCACTATCATCCATCTCCTGAATTTTTCACTTTCTTAAACTGAAACTACGGCACCATTAAACACAGACTCCCCATTTTCCCTCTGTCTCCCACACACCCCACTTCTGGCATTTACCAGTGCACTTTCTGACTCTATGAATTTTACTACTCTAGGTACCTATAAGTGGAATCCATGTTGTTGTCATTTTCACTGACACTGTAGGATTTCACCCTCAGCCTAGTTGCATCTCTTTGGGGCTGCTTGCAAAGATCGAGGGGAAACTTTCCGCTCTCTGGTCTGATGCAAAGAGCAATGAGGTGAGCGTGCCCTGCCCTCCTGGCATTCAGAGCCCAGGAGTGGGCGCTGCAACTGTCACCCACGGCAGCCAGGTTCTTCAGGCTGCACGGGAGACTATATGACTCAGTATTTCTTTCATTTCCTTTTACAGTTTTGGTTTTGTTTACAAGCTCTGTTGGACATTTGCATGAGCTGTTTGGCCTGTGGGCTCTGTGATCACCAGGCGTGGAAATGAGCTGAGCTGCGAGAAGCCGTGTGCTCAGCTGCAGGTCAGGCTGCACTGACACCATGCCAGGGCTGTGGAGGATCATGGCCCCCCTTTGGGCAGCCAGTTTCAGAGACTGCTGCTGGCCCATTTGATGGACAGGGCCAATAGCTGAAACACCTCCATGTGGGTTCTCCACTCAACCCGAGATACCTAGACACAGGATACATCCACTCTTTATGTCTCCAGGGGCAGGTGAGAGGGGCTCCATGCTCTCCTCAAACAGCAGTCAATGCTCAAGAGAATCCCACTGAGCCCACTTACCCATTCAAGAACCATGCTCTACCTCCCAGCTTTCTCTTGGCATGGGCTCAGTTTCCCAGGCTGCTGAGGAGTGTGCCATCTAGTCAGGAATGAGCTTGGGACTTACCTCAAGAGCCATCAACCTCATCTTGCCCAGTATTTGTTTTCCACGCGGTGTCTATCTTCCGTCCTCTCCCTCCACTCATCAAAGGGGGTTCAAAGGCTGCCGTTGAGTCATTATTTATTTCTGCATCTCCCTCCTCGTCTCTCAGCCCAGGTCTACTTGGTGCTCACCACCTAAGTGCCTTATAAATATTATACTTATAAATATTTGTAAATAGGTGCTATCTAAGTATTGCTGGGTCAGAGCATGAAAGTAAGTGAACAAAGGAATAAAGCTTTTCACAGAATGAGAAAGATGTTGAGGCAAAAATAAACCATGGAGCCCGTTTGATGAAGCACCCACATATAATAACAGTCAAGGAGACGGAGGTGGCAGCTCCCTGGGAGGTGGTGAAATGCGGCAGGACGGGAGTCCAGGCGTCCCACTCACGCTGAACCCTGGGCTGCTTCTCGGCTCCTCGAGGTCTTCATCTATCTCTCTTCTCCAGCAGTCTCCCTGGGTCTCTGTCAGCTCCTCCTCTCGCTGAATCACTAGTTCATTAACCAGGGTACAACTCGGCCCCGCCTCACTGCAAACCAAATCAATACATATTGATTGAGTGCCTACTATGTCGACAGCCAGGTGAGAACGAGCGAGGCAGGAAGCACAGGATAGAGAAGCTGTGTGCAGCTTATCTACCTTATTGATGGTCAGCCTGACACCCAGGTCACGTCCATAGCATAGTCCAAGAAGGCAGCAGACGTGTGCGGGCTTTCAGCTGGGAAAGATAAGGGGGTGGGGGAGGGTCTCTATGGGCTCCAGAGAAAGCCCCTTTCTCCCTCGGGCAAGAGGGAGAGGAGAATGTTGTGTAAATAATGAGTGCATACTACACCCTGTTCATGTACAAGAATTCCAAGAATGATTAAACCTGACTGTGGCTCTAGGATAAACAGAAGTTTAAGGCTGCTTAGTGTACTTTGTCTGTTGCACATGTACACACACACACACGCATGCACATGCACACACACACACACACAGTAAGCACATCTGCTACCTTACAAACTGGTTCATAAGAAATGCAGTTTAGTCTGATGAAAAAGCAACCGTAGGAGCAGCCAAAAGACTTGCCATTGTCTGTGCTCAGGTCCATCAGTTAATCACTCCAGGCCTCCACTTGTCCATTTATAAACAGTATTTTTACTTATATCACTGGCTATCTGCTTTGCAGTGATGCTGTGATTACACAGATATAAACAGTCCTTTAGAAGTTGAACTACTGTAGGTTTCACATAGCTGAAGTATTCTTCAGAGCTGACTTAAGGATTCCATATCCCATAGAGACACAAGGAAGCAGAAGACTCTAACAACACTATAAACCAACTAGACCGAACAGACATCTAGAGAGTCAACAAGTGTTCCAAGCACACACGGAACATTCTCCAGGATAAACCGTATGCTAGGTCACTGCTATGGACTGAATTATGTCCAACCCCAAATTCATATCTTAAATGTCTAACCCCCCAAGGTAGGCCTATTTTGGAGTCAGGAAGTAATTAAGGTTAAATGAGGTCATAGGTGGGGCCCTGATCTGATAGGATTAATATGTTTATAAGAGGAAATACCAATGTCAAAGAGCATATTGCCTATATATTTTTTAGAAGTTTTATGGTTTGAGGTCTATACTTAAGTCTTTAATCCATTTTGAATCTGTTGCTGTGTATGTTGTGAGAGATTAACTCAATTTGAATCATGTACATGCTAATGTCTACTTTTCCCAGCACCATTTATTAAAGAGGCTATCTTTTCTCCATTGTATAGTTTTGCTTCCTATGTCACAGATAATTTGCTTATATAACTGTGGGTTCATTTCTGGGTTCTCTATTCAGTTCCATTGATCTATGAGTATATTTTTGTGCCAATACCATACTGTTTTGATTATGGTAGTTTTGTAGTACAGTTTGTAAACAGGAAGCATGATGCCTCCAGCTTTGTTCTTTCTCAGGATTGTTGTGGTTATTGTCTTTCATGGTTTCATACAAATTTTAGAATTATTTCTTCTAGTTCTATGAAAAATGGCATCGGTATTTTTGATTGCATTGAATCTGTAGATTGCCTTGGGTAGTATAATCATTTTAAAGATATTAATTCTTCCAATGCATGAATATGGCATGTCTTTCCAACTGTGTTGTCTTCTTTCATCAATGTACAGGTCTTTAACCTGCTTACTTAGATATATTCCTAGCTATTCTGTTCTTTTTGATGTGATTGTAAGTGTCACTGTATTCTTAATTTCTCTGACAGTTTGCTGTTAGTGTATGGAAGTGCAACAGGTTTCTGTATATTAATTTTGTGTCCTGCAAGTTTATTGAACTCGTTGATGAATTCTAGTATTTATTTTATTTTTTTGTGATGTCTTTAGGGTTTTCTGTGCATAGTATCATGTCATCTGTAAACGGTGAGCAGTTTCACTTCTCCGTTTTCAATTTGGATTCTTTTTATTTCTTTTCCTCATTGATAGTATTAGAAGCGGCTAGGACTTCCAATACTATGTTGAGTAACAGTGGTGACAGTGATCCTTGTCTTCTTCCTGATCTTAGAAAAAAATGCTTTCCGCTTTTCACTGTTGAGTATAATGCTGGCCATGGCCTTTACTGTGCTGTAGTATATTCCCTCTATACCCACTTTGTCGGACACTTTCCCAACAGGCACATAAAAAGATGCTCAATATCATTAATCATCAGGGAAACACAAATCAAAACCACAATGAGGTATCACCCCACCCCTGTTATAATGGCTAGGACCCAAAAGACAACAAGTAACGAGTCAGTGAGAATATGGAGAAAAGGGAACTCTCGTGCACTATTGGTGGGAATGTAAATAAACAGCTGCATGATCCAGCAGCTCTATCCAAAGAAAATGAAAACACAAATTTGAAAAGATGTAAGCAGCCCTATGTTCACTAAGCATTATTTATAGCAGCCGAGATAGGAGAGTAACCCAAGGAGACGTGGCATTACATTGCTCAGTCATGTCTGATTCTTTGTGACCCCAGGGACTGTAGCCTGCCAGGCTCTCCTGTCCACAGGCATTCTCCAGGCCAGAATACTGGAGTGGTTTGCCATGCCCTTCTCCAGGGGATCGTCCCAACCCAGGGACCGAATCCAGGTCCCCCAAGTTGCAGGCAGATTCTTTACCATCTGAACAACCAGGGAAGCCACAATAGAGTATTACTCAGCCATAAAAAATAATGAAATCTTGGAACAACATGGATGGATCCAGACAGTATTATGTGAAGTGAAATAATTTAGACAAATATTGTATGATCACTTATATGTAGAACCTAACAAAGCAAAACAAATGGACAAACATAGTCAAACAGAAACAGTTATAGATACAGAGGAAAAACAGCTGGTTGCCAGAGGAGAGGAAGGTAGAAAAAAAAAAAAAAAAAAGATGAGTGAGTGAGATTAAGAGGTAAAAATTTCCAGTTGCAAAATAAATGAGTCATGGGAATGATATGTACAGTGTGGGGTATATAGTCAGTAACAATGTAACATCTTTGTATGATGACAGATTGTAACTAGACTTATTACATGATTCTTTTGAAATGTACAGAAGTATCGAATCACTATGTCCTGTGCCAGGAACTAACATAATGTTCTATTTCAAAAACAACAAAAAAACAAACTCATAGAAAAAGAGATCAGATTTGCAGTTTTGAGGGCAGGGCATGGGGGGAGGGGAAATTGGATGAAAGTGGCCAAGAGGTAGAAACTTCCAGTTATAAGATAAATAAGTACTAGGGATATAATGTACATGATAAATATAATTAATACTGCTGTATATTATCGATAAAAGTTGTTAAGGGTAAATATTAAGAGTTCTCGCCATAAGAAAATGTTTTTCTATTTTTTTAGCTTTGTATCTATATGAGATGATGTATGTTCCCTAAACATACAGTGGTCGTCATTTCATGATGTATGTAATTCAGATCATTATACTATGCACCTTAAAGTTATATAGTGCTGTATGTCAATTATATCTCAATAAAACTAGAAGCCAAATAAAAAGAAATGCCTGCAAGCTGGTGCTCTCTCTCTCTACTGTGTGAGGAAGGTGGCCATCTACAAGCCAGGAAGAGAGTTCTCATCAGGAACTAAACAGGGTAACTAACACCTTGGTCGTACGTAGATTTCCCAGCATCCAGAACTGAGAAAACAAATTCATTTTGTTTTAAGCTACCCAGTCTGTGCTATTTTGTTATGGCAGTCACAAAACAAATTAAACAAACCTCAATACACTTAAAAGGAAAGAAATCCTACAAAGTATGGCCTCTGACTACAGTGAAATGATATTAGAAATCATCAGTAGGGAAAAATTGAGGAAACGCAGAAATATGTGGAAATTAAACAGAATACTCCTAAATAACCAATAGGTCAAAGGAGAAATCAAAACAAATCAGAAAATCCTTTGGGATGAATGCAAATGAACACACAGTGTATTGAAATGTACAGAATTCAGTTACAGCCCTCCTTAAAAGGAGATGTAGAGTGATGAATGCTTATATTAAGAAAGGAGAAAGATCTCAAGTCAGTAACCTGAGCTTCCATAATAAGACACTGGAACAAGAAGAACAAGCCTAAGCAAGCAGAAGGAAAGAAATAATAAAGAGTAGAGTCAAAATTCAATGAAATAGAGACAAGAAAGATCACACAGAAAAATCAATGAAACCAAAAGCTGGTACGGAAGACCACCAAAACCGACAAATACTGGACTTCCCTGGTGGTCCAGGGGTTAAGAATCTGCATGCCGATGCAGGGGACACAGGTTCGATCCCTGGTCTGGGAAGATCCCACCTATCTCGGGACAATTAAGCTCATGTGTCACAACTACGAAAGCATCTGGGCTGGGCAATGAGAAGCCACTGCAATGAGAAGCCCTCACCCCACAACTTCAGAAAGCTTGCTGCAACTAGAGAAAGCCTGGGAGCAGCAACAAAGATACAGCACAGCCAAAAGGGTAAATTAAAAAATAATTAACTTTAAGAAACAGACAAATGTTCAGTAGATTGACCAAAAGTCATGTCTAAACAGACTTCTGGAGGAGGCAATGGCACCCCACTCCAGTACTCTTACCTGGAAAATCCCATGGACGGAGGAGCCTGGTGGGCTGCCGTCTATGGGGTTGCACAGAGTTGGACACGACTGAAGTGACTTAGCAGCAGCAAACAGAGTTCACTGAGGAGAGAGCCCTCAGACCACCCATCCTATAAAACAGCCAAAGAGGTCAAGGCTTTAAGCCTGGGCAGTGAGGACAAGGCAGAGGCAAGACTAGAAACCAAATAGGCTGACCCAACCTGGGGCTTCTGCTGCTTGCCAAATGAGAGCTCGCACACCAACCTATATTTGAAAGACAATGGGAAAGCCAAAGAAGAGAACTGTACCATGTCTTAAAATAAGAACCCTCGAGTGAGTCAACCATTGCCTCCTACTTTGTCTGCCTGCATGAATCAAAGAGGGTCCTATTTTGACTCACTCGAAGTAGGGATTACTCCAAGCGTTAGACTTGTTTCCTCTGGTTTCAGAAGAACAATCCACAGCTGTAATAGATGTGGCAGGAGGGAAGTGAAATCTTGCTTCTAGAAATGGTCATAGTGACTCTTTCAGAATTATAATCCTGGATAGGAAGCCAGGTGGGAGGTGGGAGAGCCAGGGCACACGCTGCATTAGAAAATATGGTGGGTCTTGGAATCAGGATCCCCAGACCATGCCCTGTGTCTCTCGTAGCATCGGAGAAACGCCGAGTGTGTGGCAGAACCTGAGGCGATCCTGTTCTAGGTGATTTTAGAGAGAATGCTTGATTCTCTCAGGTAAAGATGAGTCTAAGAACACAATTAAAACCTTAGGATTACACTCTTCTTTTCTTTTTTTAATATTTACTTATTTGGTTGCACCAGGTCTTGGTTGCAGAAGGCAGAATCTTTGATTTTCACTAGAGCGTGCGGGAAATCTCTCATTGCAGCATGTGGGATCTAGTTCCCTGAATGGGGATTAAACCTGGGTCCCCTGCATTCAGAACTTAGCCACTGGAAAACCAGGGAAGTCCACATTGTTCTCTTTCTTGAGCAAGCAGTTTACGGCAGTCCCATGTCGGGGGATTCACACATCTAGATTTTTCTGTCTTTAAGATTTTTCACAGGATTCCAGCAACAGACTTGCCTTCACAACACCAGTTGAGCTTGCTCTTCTCCTCGATATAAATTTCATTCAGCTAATGGGATAGTAGGACCTGAAGGTAGAGGGGTGTTTTTGGTTGTAGTTAAATGAACTGAAGTAAAAGGAAGGAACCTTGCAATCACAATAATAACAGGTAATAGTTATTGAGCACTTGGTAGCCAAGCAGTGTTCAAAGTACTTCACATGGATTAACTCATTCAATCTCAAAAATTTTGTGATGCCGGTACTATTACTGACTCCATTTTACAGGTAAGAAAATTGAGGCAGTTAGGTAATCTGCCCAAGGTCACAAGAGACTGAGCTCCATTAAGTTTGTGTTATTATCCAGCCCCTTCAGGGAGTCAGCTTTAAGATTTGGATCTACAAAGTGCTGTTATTTATTATTTATCTATTTATTCAGCCTTTTTCAAATTCCTAGATAATTCCTCCAGCTGTAATCCTCTTCAGGAATTTGAGTGATAAACAAATTCAGGGTCATAATATGCTAGAAAATCAAAACTGGGAGAGATCTTTGAAAATACATAATCTAAGCCTCTTCGATACAGTTGAGGAGACTGGGGTCCAGAGTGTCACACAGCATTAACGGTAAAAGAATTATTTAGTTAAAGCACAATTACACAGTTCTAGCTTCAGTGGAGACCACTAAACAACAAATCTATTTTTTAGATTCTTCTAAACTAATTCTGGATCTTCTTGGGAAAACATAGAGCCTGCCCAAGAAGTCTAGACCTGCCCACAGATTAGAATTACCAGAAACACTTTTTACACATACTTAAGCTTGGGCCCCTTGCATCAGAACACCTGGGGCAGAGTTTGGACAATTGTGTGTTTCTATAATTACCCCAGGTTAACCCCGTGCATAGTAAAAGAAGAAAATCATTTATTTAGTCAACATTTGATGTGCTCTTGGTGATGGTGGAATCGCTTTTCAGTCCACAGGGAGTCCTTCCTACAATAGTCTGGGCATCTTAGAAAGCAAAGACAGTGTGGCCATTCCTTTCTGAGTTCTTTCTGTGAGTCAAGAATCACTTTCAGGACTTCCTTGGTGGTTCAGTGGTTAAGAATCTACCTGCCAATGCAGAGGACACAGGTTCAGTCCCTTGTCCAGGAAGATCCCACACGCTGTGGAGGCAACTATGCTTATGCGTCAAAACTACGGAAGCCTGCATGCCCAGAGCCAACGCTCTGCAAGAGGAGCCATTGTAATTCAAAGCCTGAGCAGCACAGCTAGAGAAAGCCTGTGTGTAGCAAGAAGGCCGAGCATATCCAAAAATAAACAAATTAAAGTGGACCGCTTTATAGCATGTAACTATGCTATGAAATGGGCTTCTCCGGTGACTCAGATGGTAAAGAATACTCCAGTGTGGGAGACCTGGGTCCAGTCCCTGGGTTGGGAAGATCCCCTGGAGGAGGGCATGGCAACCCACTTCAGTATTCTTGCCTGGAGAATCCCCATGGACAGGAGAGGCTGGGGGACTACATAACCTGGGGTTGCAAAGAGTCAGACATGACTGAGCGACTAAGCACAGCCCAGCACGTGCTATGAAATTCCCAATATTCCATAAGCCTCGTGTTGAGTTTAAGGAGATGAGTGTGCTGGAGAAAACACAAGCTTTTTGAAGTAGGTTGGTGTGTATTTGTCTAATCTAGAAAGCCATCATCTGATGCCTTTATGTCTGATGGGTATCCACACACAAGCCAACCTTGGCCTTTCCCTCCCTAGGCATGCAAACGCCTGCGGGTCCCAGACTAACTCTCTAGCCTCAAGCTAAAATCAGGCCAAAATCTAAAGATATTTAGTTATTAAAAAAAAGAGGAGGGTGGGGAAAGGAAAAAAGTAAAGTGCGGATCGAATAAATGGAAGATTGTCTTCCCACAGAAATAATCAGCTCGCCGGCCCAGGGAGTAAGTCCTAAGGTCCAGGAGCGAGGAGTGAAGTGGGAGGCGACAGAAGGCCAAAGCGGAAACCTGCCCCTCAACCACCCCTACCCCCGGCCCCCACCTGTCAGTCCTCCAGCACTAAGTAAACAAACAGCCATCTGAATTACTTTACTTCTTTCTATTCTGCCCATCTCTATACCAGCTCAAAGGGTGTGAGTTTGAGCAAACTCCAGGAGATGCTGAAGGACTGCTGCAGTCCGTGGGGTCGCAGAGTTGCACACAACTTAGCGGCTGAAAACAAATAGTGTCTTGTGGCGAGAGTTGTGTAAAACCGCATTTTGTTAGTTTGAATAAGTCAATTCGAATGACTCGATTTTCGTTTTAAAGCCTGAGATCAAACAGAGGTGAAGGAAAGAGGGGGTGGAGTGGGGTTAAATGGTGCATTTGGAGATATGAGAGGGAAAGGAAGGAAAGCAGGCCATGAACCACGGGGAGGTGCAGGGCTCCCCCAGCCCCTGTAGCACCTTATAGCAGAGAGAGGCACTGCATTAGCACCCATGAGGAGTCAAGGAAGACTGCGGGAACCCACTGCTGTTTTCTAAGATAGAAACAGCCGGAAGATGTGAAGTAATGAAAGCTCTTTGATGAGCAGTGACTAAAGCATCAGGGTCCAAAGAAAAATTGAAATTGGAAAATGTAGCCGAAATTGTTTCCTAAACTGGTAAATAAAAGCGAAGCGTGTGCCAAGAATGTAAATACCTTAGTGAGCTGTACCTGTAATTAGCTTATATCGATGAGAGAGGGTTGGAGAAGGCAATGGCAGCCCACTCCAGTACTCTTGCCTGGAAAATCCCATGGGTGGAAAATCCCATGGGTGGAAAATCCCATGGTGGTCTGCAGTCCACGGGGTCGCAAAGAGTCGACTGAGCGACTTCCCTTTCACTTTTCACTTTCATGCATTGGAGGAGGAAATGGCAACCCACTCCAGTGTTCTTGCCTGGAGAATCCCAGGGATGGGGGAGCCTGGTGGGCTGCCATCTATGGGGTCGCAGAGTCGGACATGACTGAAGTGACTTAGCAATAGCAGATGAGAGAGGGTATTAATAAAATGACCACAGTAAAAGAAGGCTGAGCATTGAAAAATTGATGCTTTTGAACTGTGGTGTTGGAGAAGATTCTTTAGAGTTCCTTGGACAGCAAGGAGATCAAACCAGTCTATCCTAAAGGAAATCATCCCTGAATATTCATTGGAAGGATTGATGCTGAAGCTGAAGCTCCACTGTTTCGGCCACCTGATGTGAAAAAATACCTTAGTGAGCTGTACCTGTAATTAGCTTATATCGATGAGAGAGGGTTGGAGAAGGCAATGGCAGCCCACTCCAGTACTCTTGCCTGGAAAATCCCATGGGTGGAAAATCCCATGGGTGGAAAATCCCATGGTGGTCTGCAGTCCACGGGGTCGCAAAGAGTCGACTGAGCGACTTCCCTTTCACTTTTCACTTTCATGCATTGGAGGAGGAAATGGCAACCCACTCCAGTGTTCTTGCCTGGAGAATCCCAGGGATGGGGGAGCCTGGTGGGCTGCCATCTATGGGGTCGCAGAGTCGGACATGACTGAAGTGACTTAGCAATAGCAGATGAGAGAGGGTATTAATAAAATGACCACAGTAAAAGAAGGCTGAGCATTGAAAAATTGATGCTTTTGAACTGTGGTGTTGGAGAAGATTCTTTAGAGTTCCTTGGACAGCAAGGAGATCAAACCAGTCTATCCTAAAGGAAATCATCCCTGAATATTCATTGGAAGGATTGATGCTGAAGCTGAAGCTCCACTGTTTCGGCCACCTGATGTGAATAGCCAACCTGGGAAAGACCCTGATGCTGGGAAAAAGGAGAAGAGGGGCAGCAGAGGATGAGATGGCTAGATAGCATCACCAGCTCAACAGACATGAATCTGAGCAAACTCCAGGAGATAGTGAGGGACAAGGGAGCCTGGTGTGCTGCAGTCCATGGGGTCGCAAAGAGTCAGACATGACTTAGCAATCGAACAACAGCAGCTATATGTTACTGATCTTGCTTGGATTCTCGAAGAGAATGCTTCTGGATTCTGAAATCAAGGGTGAATTTTTAAGAATCGCCCTCTTTTTTGGCACATTTCACAGCATGCTGGAAGACCAAGCTGCAATCCTGCCATTCCCCACTCCCCAACCTTCCTCCTTCCTTTTAAGTTTTGGCTTCGGTGCTAATGACAAAGGGAGCCCCTAGAAGGAGTTTGTTCAGGCCAAATTCCTTGGGTGCCCAGCATGGGCTGCAGTCAGAAGGAGGGGGATCACCTACACTAGAGACAGAGCGTCTCAAATAGGAGCCTCTGCCTTTTTCCTAAGATGGAAAGCCCTGGAGATAAGGCTGATCTTAAGAGAGATAGGGATGCCACTGACCAAGGTTTCTTAACTTGTCTTTATTTCTGGTTTGCATATTCACCAACAAAAATCCTCATTGTTACAAAGCAGTCTGAAACCTTTTGCAGGCATTTAAGCAGAGTGAATTTGCTTCCTTTAATCCTCAGGAAGAAGGAGAAGAATCAATATTTATTAAATGCTTAATGTAAGCCAAGTCCCTCACAAACACCCTCAGCCTCTGACTTCCCCAAGGACATTGCTAAGAGTGTGGGAGTTTCTAAACAATTTCTTGTGACGTTTTATGACAAAAGAATCAACAATAGACCCTCTTCTGATATTTTCACCTTGCATTTTTCTAACTATTCTTATGCTCCTTGATGTTAAGATGACATTTCTTTTTCATCTTAGTACAAACAGGTTAAAAGCCTGGGCTCTGGAATAAGAGAGCGCTAAGGTAAAATGCTCTGGGTGGCTTTGTGTGAGTGCTTTCAGGGTGTAGAATGAGGGTGTGTGTGCATTAATCATTCAGTCATGCCCAGCTCTTTGCGACCCCATGGACTGTAGCCCGCCAGACTCCACTGACAGTGTTCTAGGCAAGAATACTGGAGTGAGTTGCCATGCCCATCTCCTAGGAATCTTCCCAAACCAGGGATCGAACCTGGCTCTCTCTTTACAGTCTGAGCCACCAGGGAAGCCCCAAGAATACTGGAGAAAGTAGGCATTCCCTTCTCCAGAGGATCTTCCCAAACCAGGGATCAAACAGGTCTCCTGAATTGCAGGTTGATTCTGTACTGTCTGAGCCACCAGATAATCACCCATTTTTGTGAGCAGTATGTGAAATAACGCAAAGAGCTTAGAGAAGTGACTGGCACATAAAAGGTGCCTCTGCAATATTTCTCCTCATTCTCACTCTTCTTCTCCTTCTTCTCTTTATTTTTGTAACTATTCCCCCTAGAAATTGGAGGCAGAGCGGGGTGGCACAATTGTATGTCCGGTCTGCCAGGAATCCACAGCCTGGGCCTGGCAGATCTTGGTGATCAGGCTCTCAGGGAAGCTAAGCAGGGGTCAGTGGAGGCAAGCCCTCTTGGTTTTGCCCTTTTTTCCCTATCTCCAGAGATCTCACTGGTATCAGGCAAAGAATTGAGGGTGGAGACTGGAGGGCTGGAGGAAGCAGAGCAGACGGGGCTACGCAATTGGAGCTTATGTAAAATACAACAGTATGAGCACAGTGAAAATCATGTGGGCTTTGAATCTAACTAAATATGCTTGAGTTTGCCTTTGCTGCTTATGAGCTCTTTGTCTTTGGGCATATTAGTTCGCCTTTCTCGATCTCAGTCTCTTCATCCTAACGTTTACTGAGCTGCTACCATACACCAGGCACTTTGTTGAATACATAAATACATGTATGTATTTTGTATACTATGAGAGGGTATTCACATGCACTCTGTAAGGTGTTATTAGCATCCCATTGTATTTCACTCTTGTGATTCTTATCTCCCTTTTTAGCCAATACCTATGAAGCCATGCATAGGGCTTCCCTGGTGGCTCAGCAGTAAAGAATCCACCTGCAATGATGCAGGAGACTTGGGTTTGATACCTGGGTGGCGAAGGTCCCCTGGAGAAGGAAATGGCAACCCACTCTAGTATTCTTGCCTGGAAAATCCCCTGGACAGAGGAGCCTGGCAGACTACAGTCCGTCCAGGGGGTCGCAAAAGAGTTGGACACGGCTTGTGACTAAACAAGCAAATGAAGCCACATACTGTGCTGGGCACGGTGATATGCTAAGTGAAGAATGGGACTTGTCTTCTGGCAATAATTTGAGGTATGCGGGGGTGGGGGGGGGTGGGTGGTCAGCACGCCTAGCACATAGTATGTCTTCAATAAATGTCAGTTCCCTGCTCCTGTGCCCTAATTCATTCCATTGTGATCCACAGAGTTCAGCTATTCCACTGAATCACAGACAATGGACATTTTTAGAACAAAAACTGGTTCCAAAGCAGCAGTTGCATGTGATCAAACAGAACCCAGAAGAGAGGCAGCCTGCCTGGGTTACGGCAGGAGCAGCAGCCTCACAGCGGAGGCTCGCGGGGGCTCGTTTCCCTTGACTTCCCAGGAAGGCAATTCCATTCCTTACCTTGTTAAACCCCATTCTAAAAGCAAAGCATGAAAACAGACTGTGGAATGCTCACCGAGGCAGAAAACCAGCGCCCAGCAGCAGTGCCCCTCACCGGGAGTCAACGGCTGGAAACCAGCACACACATGAGAGCAGAGGAGGCAGGCGAGGAGGCTGCCCCGGACACACTGATAGCGGCCACCAGGCTTTCTGTTTCCCCTCCCACCGCCGGGCAGGGGCATGCTGCCGGGCTCTCTCCTTTTCTGAAGTCAATCCAACCAAGACACAAGCTCCCAAGAGAAAATACTCCCAGCTGGAACTCAGGCAAAGGGATACCCAGAAAAAGTGTACTCTGCCCAAAGCCATTACTTTGCAAAGACTGGGCGGCTCAAGGAATTCGACCCCATTAACGTCTAAATGCCTCTGAACAACCTTTTGACTATCTCATCTCATTACTAGGGGCTCTCAGTTCAGTTGGTAAAGAATCCGCCTGCAATGCAGGAGACACTGGTTAGATTCCTGGGTCGATTCCTGGGCGGGAAGATCCCCTGGAGAAGGAATAGGCTACCCACTCCAGTATTCCAGCCTGGAGAATCCCATGGACTGCACGGTCTGTGGGGATGCAAAGAGTCGGACACGACTGAGCAACTTGCACTTCACTTTCACTTGAGGACAATCACTTATCGTTATCGATGCCTTACTCTTGCTGATTAGGATGATGACATCCAGTATAAATGGCTTCCCTGGTGGCTCAGTCGGTAAAGAGTCTGCCTGCAATGTGGGGGATCTGGGTTTGATCCCTGTGTTGGGAAGAGTCTATGGAAAAGGGAATGGCAAACCACTCCAGTGTTCTTGCCTGGAGAATTCCATGGACAGAAGAGCCTGGCGGGCTACAGTCCATGGGGTCACCAAGAGCTGGACATGACTGAATGACTAACTTTATTCAGTATAAATAAAATCTTCACTAATTTCAGTTGTGTACAATGAACAGCCTTTTTTTATTTCCCTCTTTTTTCTCTTTCCCCCTAGGCTTCTTTGCCCAGAATTAACTCTGGTTCCTGAAGTGTGGAAAGAGTAAACAAGGTTTTGTTTGGATTCTACCCTTAGTTTCTCTGGACTGAAACACAAAAAAGTGCCAGAATTGTCCTGTGATGTGATAATAGTTTCACAAAAATGTTATAGAACAGCAGCAACAACAAAAAACTCCAGAGGCTTTACAATTAAAAAGACAGGGGTGCAGGTGAACTGCTTAGTCTATTTCCAATTGCTGTGTACTTTCATAAAAGCTAAACAAAAAATTCATGCTAAATGAAATCAACACAAACTCATGTTAACTTTAGCCAAATGAGTATCCAGGTCATTGAAAACAGAATCCCAAGTGGTAGATTAAAGATTTCACATGCTCATATCCAATTCTGATATAAGGACTTAGAGTAATCAGTATAAAATTTCTGAAAGATGAGATAAAACAAATATTAAGGACTTAGAAACACACAAGAACACAAGCAAAAAATACAAAGAAACAAAATCACCTAAATAAGCGAACTTAGTCTTTCTTTGTGGCCCTTAGTGATCCACTTAAAGGAATTCAGTTAGGAAGGTGACTCACCTGTGTGAACTGTGCTAATTGCTCCCAATGTACAGGTGTCCCTCACGTGACAAAGTCAGCTTGTGTCTGGAGAAGCTGCCAGCGAAGCACTCAGATGTGGGCTCCGGGCCTGGATTACGGAAGCAAGAACATCTCCCTAG